>OY744477.1:77690658-77895658 GCA_963556175.1 Tipula confusa
CATCCTTTACGTGCGCTCATTGCAGCGGCAACCACGAAATTACCGCATCTGTAAACAATTTCAAGCTCGAGCTGTCTTAGTACTACTATTGCGAAAGCAAAGCTCTATGCAGAAAATGCTTACGGATTAACCGTGATGTATTCTGTCGCAAAAAATGCAAACATGTTATAGAGCTCTTCAGCTAAAACTTTTTGGAGCTAAAAAAGTTTTGGGAGCTAGAAGAAGTATACAATAAAAGGCTACAGCTACTGCTCGTCTACTTCAAGTCGAAAAACTGAATTTTCAAAAAACTCAGAACTGGCATTACAACACTACCAGTTTATGGATGAATATGAAATGTTGCGACACATGAAAGAGATCGAGGACGAAAATAGAAAAGCTAAACATTATTATTTACCACACCACGCTGTAATCAAAGAAGCAAATTCCACTACCAAAGTAAGCGTCGCCTTTAAAAGACTTGTTTGTTGATCATACTAATGCGTTGGCGAAAACACAAATATGTATTTACAGCCGACGCAGAAAAAAAGGTTTCGCCAAATTGCCATACATGAAGATGACTAAAATTATACAAGGAACAAAACCATACAAGGAATATAGCGGTATTTGTATGATTTTCAACTAAAGCAATTCACTTAGAAATTGTAAGTGATCAGACCTTAATTGCATTTTAAGCAGCGTTCAAAAGATTTATAGCACACAGAGGTCTTTGTAAAAATATCTACTCGGACAAACTTCGTCGGAGCCCGATCCATACTAGAAAAAGTAAAACATGAAGCCATTAAACAAGCTATTCCACATCTTCAAGAAATGCTAGCTATAGGCGGAAGAACATGGCATTTCATACCGCCCTTAGTACCACATTTTGGAGGACTTTAGGAAGCAGCAGTCAAATCAATAAAGCACCATCTCAAGCGAGTATTTGGTGAAAGTAAACTTGCATACGAGGAGTTGGCCCCAGTGATCTTAAATCGAGGCATGCCTTAGTTCGTGACCTCTAAGGACAATAGCTGCAGATCCACAGGAGATGCTACTAACGCCAAAACAAGTCTACGTACTGTAAAACAACAAATACGCGGCGAAACACAAGCTATTATGTGAGACTAGGTAGAAAATAGAAAAATATTATGTTTGGTTAAACGTGAAAAATTTCGTTAAGTTAACTTAACGAAAATCTGTTAGAAAAGCAGATAAGAACTACTAAAATGTTCAATAATTTTTTGATGTGTTGCAATCGGACAAATGGAAATTAAACTTTAAAAAATTAAGCATGAAAAATTAACCTTTTAACCAAATTGCTACCAAACTATTGAGTTAAAAAAAAAGAAGAAAAACATTTGACATTTTCACGGAATGAACAATTCAGCAAAATTAGGACGACCTTCCTAAACATGTATTATCTACTACAATTGAATAAATTATTTCAGTTTAAATTTCTTAAATTGTTCGTTAAGTCAATTGAATCATTGAATCACGCAGTACAATTTAAAATAAAAGTTGTTTCGTTAAGTTTATAAGCATCTTTAGCTTCATAAGCACCCTTAAATTGGTAATTTAAACTTATTCTTAACGCGTGTTAAAACTTATCAGCTTTAGTTTGCATTTTGTATTTTTCATACCAACCCGCAAGTGGAAGAAACTTTACCAGCTCCAATAATATTTGACTTCTAAACGGTGATTTTCCACACCTTTTACTAAATATACATGAAATGTAAAAAGTGATTCGTACTCATAACTCGTTAATTTACTTTTAAAAACTTGTAAGTTGCATTTTTAAGAGGCTTCGTTAAAGACTCGTTAAGTCCTTTTTTTTAAATAACGTTGTAATTAAAATAAAAAAAATTATTCGTTGGTTCGTTAAACTAGAATAGTTTCGTCAAGTTAACTTAACGAAACATTGTTTTTGAAAGTAAACAAATTGAATGATTCAAATAAATTTCTAATGAATAAACTATAAATAAACTTTGATTTAACTATTGTTTAAATTGCTAATTTTTTACATTGTTATTTTCGTTCGTTTTTGAATCGTTTTGGCTTTTTGGTCCAAACAGAAAAAGTTTAAAGATATCGGTCGTGACTTTGCAATTGTTAATTTATCTTAAATTAGGCCTCCCGAGTAATAGAAGTTTGAAGTGAAAATCTATTAAATAATTGGCAACGCCTTGACTCAATTACTTGAAGTTTAAAATCAATAATTTTAACCTTTTAAAAACTTTTAATATTTTGTTAAATAAAGTTAAAAAAAGTATTTATTATTTTTTGAAAAACGTTATATAGTAAAAATAAAAAAATATTTCATTGGGTCGTTAAACTGAAAATTTTCGTTAAGTTAACTTAATGTTAAATAAAAACAGAATAGAATTTCTAAGACGTTAATTAAGTTTGGATTAAATTGATAATTTTCGTTAAGTTATTGCTGTGTTGTTTAAATGCGTTGCAACCATTACGGTAAACATTACGGAATTTAACGAATGTTACTTCTTATGGAAAATTCAACAAGTTGCCTTAGTTTGAGGTGCGTATAAAATCATTTGACAGAATTTTTCAGTAATATTTCTTCGGCAAAACATGATGGAATTAAAAATTGTTTATCTTTTTTAGTAAATTCCGAAAGTGTATACCAATTTAAAATTGAATTTTATTATTTATTTATTACTAAAAAAATTACTAAAAAAGATAAACAATATTCAATTCCATCATGTTTTGCCGAAGGAATATTACTGAAGAATTCTGCAGAATTTTTCTATGAAAGCAGCTTCAGTTTGTTCCGTAATTTTCGCTCTGTTACATTTGCTAAGTGGCAATTCATCTAACCGAAACTGTTTCGTTCAGTTTTTAAAGACTTCACTTTCCCTTGACTTGACTTTCACTTTTCCCTTATAAATTATCATTGTACTGAGAGTTATGATAAGAGGTGAATGGTCAGAATATATCTCCTCGCTGTTTTCGAGGAACAGATATAGTCCTATTTACTTCATATTTTAAGTGTAGATCTTTCACCTTTAAATCCTCTATAATGTTCTCATTTTTACATGTTGGAGATGAAGACCTCTGATTACTATTAACGCTAGCTGGTAGATGTTTTGCATCATTAGCCGAGAAGACTGCTTTTCGCTTTTTGGTAGATCTTTTTCTTCTTTTCATTAACCAATCGGTTAAAAGTGTTTCTAAATCACTTAGTTTTTTGTGGAGCTCAGCGTTTACGTTTTTTTGCTAAATTGCTGAATTTGATTGCCTGGCTTGACATAATCGAACTTCTTATAAATATAGTATAAACATGAATAAGCAGTATAAACATGATATAAGACTTAAAATGCTAGTACAAAACGCTAGTAAAAGACTTGTACACTGGATTGGACCAGTTTACTAGAAGTGAGAACGACTAAGTTTCTTCTAAAGTTGCCTTAAACAAAAGTTTTGTTCATAAGTGGAAATATATGATTTGTTTTTGTTCACGTGACAATTTTTCAGTAATTTGATGGGATAAATGATTGGATTGGAATTGTTACAATTAAACTAGTGGAAATGCCTTTAATACGGTACGGGCCAAATTTTATGATTACCAAGATTATCGATGATACCAACTAAGAATACGATTATGTAAGCAAGAACCCAGTTTTAGCGAAATTACCTTTTATTATTACTGATTTCTAACAAGTTTTGGTAAAGTTATTCTCCTACGACTATAACATATTATGTTAGATTTGCATAGTATTTTATGAATCATGCAATTGCTTTCTAACTATAATAGTTCGTAATTTAAATTAAGTCAAAAAAATGGTGACAAATTAAGTAGTATATATGGGTTTTTAGCACACATCTTCCACAAATTAAAAAATTAAATAAAAAACTACATCTTAATAAATCAACTTCATTTATATAAGTATGTAAGTATATGTCACAGTACAAAACTATTGTCACGCGAATATGTGATTTAATGTAATTAAATAATTTTTCTTTCTACTATATAAAACTATCTACGATATTAAAAAAATTAACCCTATTATAACGTTATACTCTTCAATAACCATGTCATCTGAGTTTCGAATAATATATCTAATGACGGCTACAAATTTAACACCTAACCCTAATTACTTTAAGCGTATATACAAAATTGAAATCATATATATACATATTCATAATTAATCGACAGTACTTTTAGTAAGTAAATATGAAAAATAAAAGTTAAGGTAAAAAGAAAACAAAACTATTGAAAGATTTATGTCCAAGATGTGTTACTTATACAAACATGATTTTTTTTTTTGCCTCGTCTTATAGTTTGTCAAATACATATTAGCATGTCAACTTTCTAAACACATTTTCTTTAAAGCAAAAATTTCGTGATTTTGATTAATGAACGCCATGTTTACGACAACTTATTTAATTTTACTGTCACGGTTTTGACAGTGAAACTTAAAAATACAAATAAATTCATTTAATTATGTAACGTTCGACTATTAGAGAGATGAACAACTAACTATCATCTTTATTTAATAGTTTTATTTTTAAATAAATAACAAAACATGTTAACTGCCAAAGCGACGTGACATTTATACTATCAATAACATTTTTTTTTTAAATCACAAAGGCACAATATAAAAAATATTATATGTGTGCTAATCAAAATCTTAATCTATTTTGAGAATTATTCAAGATTTAGAATTAAGTAAAATGTTGTTATACCTAGAAATACAAGGTATCTTGCTAAGTTTATTGGTACAAGAAAAAGGAGTGCGTTAGTATATCAATATTTTGTGTAGTATGAGAGTGGGAAATGGCTTGAGGCGTTAATCATATTCCGCAATCTCATCTCGACCAGGTGAGTCTTAATAATTGAATTAAACTTTGAAACGTTACATAATAAAAAATAGTTTAGTCAAAATTATTACATTAACTTAAAGATTAAATCTCTTTTTGTGTACATATAATAAAAAAAATAAGAAAAAATATATGTATACTTTAACAATAAGCGGTTTTTACAGGCCATACCTGGTCCGTACCGTATCGACAATCCGGCGATTTCAAGGCAACTCACCACTCTTTCAAATGTGCGAATACTACTACTAAAATCCTTTGCGTCCCAAACTTTACTATTTACTAACTTTAATATGTAAGCGCACATACATTGTCTCAGACTCATTGTTTTTAAGACCAACGCAAGCTGAGAATAGTACAATTGGACCTAAAACATAATTTACTCTGCTGTCATTCAGTTTAATATTTTAAATATCCGCTGCATATGATATAGAGCATGGTTGGACTAACGGAATAAGAATTCATCTACAATTTAGGTAGTGGTGCATTTTTATTGCAGTTTGGAAACATTACTTTAGTGAACTTCTGATTCTATCGTGGAATTTATTGGGGCTAATATTAAAATGGACACATTCCATATAGTATAGTTAACAGTTAGTACAGTATCATTTCCTACTGATCCGTTTACATCTTTTTGTCATGTTTTTCTTCAAAATATTTCAAAAGAGCATGGCCTTTGTTATTTTAGGTGGTTCGACCTTTTATAAGTTAATTTGGATGATAAATGATATAATGTCTTCATTCTTTATATTACCATTGATTCTTCATCCCTTATTGGCGATTTTATGGCAATTTTGGATGCTTCTCAAATCAACAGTATACTTAATAGTCGCGAAACTTATCTGGATCTAATTTTATCTCTTGCATACAGCTGTTTCAATAAAATGTTATAGTAACTTAGCCAAAGTTAACCTTTTACTAAAATCTTTTACAAGATCTTTAAGACCATATTTTTACAATTGGTGATCGTTGTAGGTTTAGCCCAACTTTTCTGGCTCAACTTTTGACAATGTTTTTCGAGTTTTTTCTGGATAAAATAGAAGTCAACATATTAAATTGTAAATTCTATCTTTAAGAAAGGAACAATTCTGGGTTGCTCCTAGTTTATCAACCAATCCTTTAAAGTTTGCTTGCTCCCCAAAGTTTCTGGAAGAAAATTGTATCTAAAGGAATGACTTATCTTTCAAAGATCAAAGGCGAAGTGAACTCTAAAATAGACGACCGTCTGATGTTCAACGGGAGTATGAAGAACAAAGTCAAATATACAACTATTACCTATCTTAGATCATTGATATTCGAATTTGGAGTCATTTATATGCGGTGATAGTGATGCAATGTTTTAGTTTTCTGGCTTCTGAGCTGATACTAGCCGATATTGTAAAAATGGTAAAATTTGAAAGTATAGCAACTGGATTGGAGCGTATTGGTATAACACTTATCTATGGATTAAAATCTTTCAGCACTTAAGTCTTAAACGAATTCAGGGACTTATTCAGAGACTAACTATAGACTTATAAAAGCTTAGAGTTACTTCGGTATCCCTAAAAATATGAGCGAACCCGAAAATTGAGGATTGCGTAGTATCGAAAGTAACGATGACAACTTTTTGATTACCCTTAACAAAAGCAATTCTGGAAAGTGACTTCGAATTTGATCTGGAAGTTGAAAGAAAAAAAGGAGATAGTTTTTTTTCTTAGCTTAACAATTAGCAAAGCAATTTAGAATGATCATGAAAACATTGACCAAACAGATTAACAAAGTCGGAACACTGACTGGTATTGCCAGGTGTGGGACTTACTGCAACTATATTAAGGTACTTGTACTTAATGGCACAAGAACAAAGTTGTAAAACCAAGCTGATGCCATTTAAACTCCTAACGTGATTGTGTAGGGCGAAGCTGGAATAACACTTAATTTAGTTAAAAACATAGCCAGCTGCTCCTAATGGATCTCGACTTTAAATCATTGTAGAGGCAAAGAAAAGTTGTGTTATTTAGCAATATCAGGGTGTCCCTGAATTGGTGGTACAAATGAAACAGGGAGTAGCAGAGGTCAATTCCAACCTAAATAGTTTTAATAGTTGGTCAACCTTCTGTAGCACATTGTTTCTCAGTCACTTAAAAATCAGCAAATTTTTTTGAGAAATAAAAAGACTTTTCAAGACCATTTTTTTAATTTGACAGAAGATAATAAACTTTATAAAAATGACTTTATTGAAAAGGGACACTCTCAAAGATCGTATTAAAAAAAATAACAAAAAAACTGTTGGTTTTCTTTAAATTATTCTTTTAGTGGTTGCGCATACGATTTCACCAATAAGTACTAAAAGTGGAATAACTTTTGAACCATCAACAATTCGATAAAACTTTATTTGGCTATTAAGGTTGGAAATGACCTCCGCTATCACCCTGTTTCGTTTGTACCACCAATTCTGAGACACCCTGTATAAAGCAAGTCCGCATAAAAGCATAAAACATGAGAACTGGTACTGAGAAAGACATAATTTCCTAATTAGTTTATTTAGTTAGGTGAAAGTGATCTCACCAACTCTGATGATATTAGGCAAGACATGACTGAAGTATTTCAAGAAATTTCAAGAAATTTGGCAAATATGTCCTATAGTACATAAACCAGGTGTTTTTTAAGCTGAAACTTCCAAATATCTCGAAAAATAAGCACTCTACGAAAAAAAATGTCCTAGATCAAACTTTAATTATTCCGAGGGGGACTTATATTAGTGCTAAGATTAGTGCATTAGTCGCCCTGTAGGAGGGGCGGGTGGTAACTTTGTAATCAAAATAGGAACCCCTTCGACTAAAAATAAATACGTAAGGAAGGTAACTTTGGCGGAAATCGGCTAACCGGAAGTGGCAGAATTTTTATTTTTTTTTTTATTTTTTAAATTTTTTTTATTTTTTTGTTTTTTTTTTTAATACAACTTTTTGGCACTTAACAGTTTTTCTATTAGTGCTGTACTTTATGAAATATTTACAAAACTCAAAAAAATCCTATGGAAGCAGCTATATCCGGTGGGCTGATTTTATCAAAATTAACTAGCCTCCATACTTATTTTTAGCGTTAGATTAGCGTTAGAAATAGCGTTGGATGTTTTGCAAGGAAGATGAGAATACGATGGTCATTGCATGACGATGATAAATCCTAGAATTTTTTCTCAAATTCATGAAAAGCCGCTTTTGTGGATTTGATAGCTTCCCCCACAGCAGTAAATCAAGCTGCTTTTAAAACATACGATTTCCTCTATTAAATTAATGTTGGCTCGGACATCTCTTCTTAGACGCTCCCAACAACTTTTGGTAAAGTTTAATCGCTTTAAATAGTGTTAATAATAGAAGACGGCTAATTTGAAATACTTTTTTAAAGAACTTATCTATTAGAGAACTGAATTTTATTAATGAAGTTATTTTTTAAAACAGTCCGTATTTTTCTGCCACCTGGTATGGTTCTTAATTCATTTTCATTTAGGTACTTACCAAGATCTATCGCTACTTGAAAAATGATAACAAATACTCTATAGCAAATTAATTTACATTTTCTCTTCGCCCAAATCGATAAAATTCATGAACATAATCCAATTTTTTTTTTCTAAACGCTATGTTTTTTATTTGCCTCACATAAAATCGATAGTTTTTCTGTTTTATCTTTTTTTTATTTTAATGTAAATTTAAGGATATGGAACTAATATGTATTTCTAAAATTGGCTACATAATTTTTAGTTATTGAGATTTTTTTAGAAACCGTTTTTGTTTTATAATAATATAAGTTTCTCATATAGCTACATGCGAAAAATATTGTGAAAAAATTGTGGACAAACTGCTATTGAAGTTTTGTGTAGTTTAATGAAGAAATTGTTACCTTATGTAATAGCACATCTTAACCCCATTTCTGTCTGGTGGTCGATTTCTCAATCTGCAGCTTTGAAATTTTGTTTTAAATATTTAAAACAAATTTTTTGTTTTGGCTAAAATTTAGTCTCACTATTCGTCATTAAAAATCCATAACGACAATTTTAAATTTTATGCCTTTCGTATCATCCTATCAATTAAAAAATAATGATTTTTTTTGGATGTAATTTAAAATGCTCGAAAAACACAAAAATAAATTAAATTTGTTGTAAATTTTCGATAGGAATTAATAATGAAAAGTAAAGTAATCATATAAAAAAGGAAACCACAAATTGAACGCAAACATTGGTGGTAGGAAAATCGATCAATAGCCAGTAATCGGGAAAGAAAATTTATGAATATAGTTGGGTAATTATAAATATAGTTGGGTTGTTAGATTAGAATACATTTGTCAAGTATTTATCGAATATATTTTCAATAACTGTTAATAACTATAACTGTTAATAACTGTAACTGTTAATGTTTATACAGTAGAAAAATATTTAATATTCAAATGGCTCGACGGCGTTACCTTCGCATACCGATTTTGAGGATGCAATCAAAGGATGTAGTAACAGCGATAAAGAAATTTTAAAAGTCGTCTGCTGTCTTCTAGATATGGTTGATGTAACTACTGATGACGCCTTATTTAACGAAGACGAAATACCAACCAAAGATTCTTTTGCATTGGAAGAGGTTGCTGGTTATGAATGGTTATGTTGAATTGGATTATAGTTCAAAAACAGGATTTGGAAGCGCCCGATGCCAATACTTATTTGTCATCTACTGTCCAACCGCCTGCTAGTCACTCCGCAGATTTATTATCATTTGAAGCTTTCAAAATATTTAAGCCTCTTGGGAGGCATAAAAATCTTTCATTCTAGATTACCCAACTGAGCAGTTGGGTAATCTAGAATGAAAACGGTTTAAACGTTGCATAAGCTGCGATAAGGCATCAAATCATGCACTGCTTAAAAAAATGGTAAAAAATTTGGTCGTAAAGTTGCAACATTTGAGCCCATTGAAATTATTCAAGCAATATTTTGATCGTTGATATATATATATATATATATATATATATATATATATATATATATATATATATATATATATATATATATATACTGAAACGATTAGAAAACCAGCAGCATTACCAAAGCTGACCATTTATCAAATATAATATCTTGGTAAATGGCCAAAGCTGACCATTTACCAAGATATTTTACAAGTTCTTTCAGACTACATTTTTACAATTGGTGATCGTTGTAGGTGGTCAGCCCAACGACCGATATTACACACAATTGGTCACGGCGTTGTGGTCAGCGGTGGGAATCTAACTCAAGATTGCGGTGTGTTGAAGCCACTACCTTAATCGTCACTATACGACTGCTGAAACGATGAGATATCTAAATGATTCAAATGCCCAAAGCGTGTGGTCGGTTGACGAACTAAAATTGTTTTTACGAATTTTGTTGCTATCAGGAGTTGCTGAAAGTTGTCTACCGTACTTTTCCATCCATTGAGGATTACTGGAATAACCATATATCGTCAAGTTAAACGTTAAAAAATAATGAATTATATGCATTAATTTTTTACAACGTATATAACATTAGGCCAATGGTCGATTTTTCGACCAACACTTTTCTCGGAAAAAGATTTTCAATTAGGATGGTAACACATGCCCCATGTAAAAAGAGAGTAAAATAAATTAACGGTTTTTGCTACTGAACAGAAATAGGTTAACAACTGCATTATGTGTTCCCAGATATCTGAGAAACTAACATTGTCAACCTAATTAAAAAAAAGAATATCGACACCTTCGATAACCTTAGACCAATTAGTATTGATAAGTTTATTAGTATTTTAAGCTCGGATTTATAATTTAACTCCCATGTCGACGCAAAGCTTTTTAACAAAGCTTATTCTATGTTAGTATTTATTATTCACGATTAAATTACTTTTAAGTCACTGTATAATTCTTTATCTCTTAGACATGAAGGCTATAAACTATTATTATGCTTGGAGTGATGTAAGTTTCAATGCCTCCAAACATTGACCTCTAAGCGTAAAGGTACAAGTGCTAGATTCCCCTGTGACATTATTTGTGGTCAAGTAGACTGTGCCGACCTGCTTTTACATTTCAATATTAATGCTCCTCAACACACTTTGCGAATTCGAGTGTTCTATCATCGTGATATAACTGAAAACCGTGGAAAATTATTTTGATTTTCATAAGTTTTGAATACTTTTATTTAGTTCCATTTATGTTATGACTTGTTTTGTTAACTATATTTAAAAAAGCATAGCCAAAATTTGCATAAATATGCAGTAAAGTTGACTAAATAAAAAAATGTCCCCCAGTATAGAGAAGTGATACTCTGCGATGCTACGTAAGGAAGCGCAAAATAACGCTATATCGCTAAACGAATAAGGTCGAAAGAACAGTTTCTAAAAGTTTCTCTTCTGAATATCAAAAGCTGATGTAACTAACTCCATGCAAACGTGACCTCTTTTTACACGTTGAACATTGAGTAAAATAGTGATATGTTCCTTCTATATCTATACGTAAGTGCGTGTTGTTCGATTTCAATGATCTCTAACTTGTTCAATCATAGCTTCGCAGTGACCGAATTATGATCGCTTAATACGAATTTTGAGATGAGAACATCAAGCTTACACTTACGATTATCGATAGCGTTAAACGCCAAAACTACCTTTTTTACCTGAGCCCTAATAAACAGGCAATTCTAAGATTGTCGAGATCATATTCTCTGTAAAGCACTATAAAGCTATTTAAGTATTGCTTTCGGATACACTGTCTTCACTTTTCGGCTACCAAGTTTGGCTACAACAAACGAAAATTCATTTTTCTCAAATGTAAAATATATATGCCATTTGATATGTGTAATCTTAAAATTTTAAATGACAAAACAATAAAATATGTAATGTTTTCACTAACGAAACCGCAGAAAATTGCAGATATATAAGTATATAATTTAGAAACACAGAATAAACATAATAATTTGTACAATTGTTTTGTAAAGTGAAACTGACCATCAAATTTCTGTATTAAAAAAAAAATTAAAAATGTAATAAAACTAAAACTATGGAAATCAAAAAAAATTAGAAACGGAACGAGTTCATGCAATGATACTCCATAGCTATATACTATATATACTAAAATATATAACTAAATGTTGGATACGCTTCAAGTGGCGCAGAAGGAAACAATGACAACAGTTACCGCAGTAACTAATTTTGTATTGTCTATATAGAGTTTTGTGAAATAAAATATGCGTGAATTAACAACTGAGTCACTCATGCATCCAATTTTATAGTAAAGTGAGGTGATATATGACGCGATTTTATATTTTTTTAGGTTATTGAAATGAAATGAAAATTTTCGATATGGATTTAATTTAGATTAGTTTAGTTCAATCACCTGGATTAAATTAAATTTGTAATTATTGTTTCGTAAAAGTGTTAATCGAATCATAATAAGTGTAACAATTATATACAAATCAAGGTTAATTTAATTATGACCTAGACACGAACGTCTCAATTCATTAAATGTTCATATATACGAGTAGTTTGTTTATTTTGGCGATCACGATTTCGTAATTTAGTAACTTAACATGTATACAGTTTTGCATAGTAGAATATAGAATTTTAATTTACTTTATAAGCGCAACGTGATGTAAGCAACTTTCGTCGCTTTTATATAAGTACGTAAACACAGGCAAACGTTTTTTTGCTAGGGTCGTACGATAAGTAACTGACCTCGAACAGCATAAACTTGTTAAATACAAGTTTTCTTACACGTTTTTCAAGTTTGGAAACGAGATATGACCGCTAGATGATAGATCTGGAAAGTATAAGAAAGAAATCCGTCTCTTAGTTTATAGAACGATAAATAGATTCTTTCGGTCATTGTTGTCGTCGATAAGTTTTGACTGTTCCTTATAGAACCAAGAGATCAGAGTTTATGCTATTTTGTCTCTTATTATATTTTGTAATAGTCCTATTTATTTTTTAAATCAGTTTACGTAATACTCAACCTCACCTGGAATATAGGCAACGGCCCTGAGTATGATCACCGCCGAAAATCGTTGGTTGACGTTGGGGTGACCATCTACAGCGATTATCAATTGTAAAAATATGGTCTGATTTGTTAAATATAATAGGCATTCCATTGTATTAGAAAAAAGAGTGCACTACACTCCTATATAAAATATTAGGGTTGAACTTCAGCCAATTTATGTGGCGAATGTCTTTATCTCATCTTTCGTACATGTTCTCGACATCAGTACTTATAAATACCGCTATAAAATATTCATACATTTGCACAAATGATTTGAAGCATAAAAAATTAGCTAAACCAAAAATCGATCTAACAACATATCGAAAAATATCAATTAATAATTCACAAAAATATATAACAATTTGCATTTTTTTTTTTAAATTTAATTTAAACAATTACATACATATTACAAATTTGGAAGTTCACCAAAAATTCTAGTGGGTACACATTTTCGGTTTTTTAAACAAAAAAAAATTTTATGTCACCATAAATATTGCGAATACAAATATTTTGTGTGGTCGAGTATTTATTATGTATGATCGGAAATGTTTCAGGTGAATATTGATAGTTAATTGATTTTGTAGTGGGATGTACTGTTACTGGTTTGATTCCATTTATGTTAATCGGGCATGTCGCATATAAAAAGAACATGAATATGAATAGTATTTTACTGTTGCAATTTTTTTGCTGTACTTTATTCCAAAACCGTAAAAAACGTTTAATCATGAACATTTGATAATATATCAAAATAATTCCGAACTTCCGCTTTATACCTGTAAATAGATTTTGTCTATGATTTACTGGAAATCAGTCTGAAAATTTTAAGAAAGTTTCGATGGTCAGTGACACTAGAATACTTATGTTGATTTCGATTGATGAAAAAAAACTGCACTGAGAGCAAATTTTTTTAGACCTGTATACAATTTTTGCTACTCCAGGTTTGTTGATCGAGTAATACCCCTACATTACACAACGCTATTTTTAATTTGACATATAATTTAATTTGTCACTGGTGTTTTAAACGTCAGAACACTCAAATACAGAAACAGCGAGGAAAAAAATCAAACGAAATCGATACAAGGCACTATGATCTTAAAGTTGTAAATTAGTGGAAAGGGCAGAATATTGTTCTGAGGCAAAAACACACATAATTATTTTGCAGTTGCGTTTAAACGTCCAATAATTTATGTGTCCTAATTTGCCCTGATTACAGTACCACGTCCGCTTTTAGCGGTAGCATGAAACACCGCCCTAAAGCGAATAGCTATATTGAACTGGCGTGGACGATGATTTAACAAATGCCTTCTGCGGTGCAAGGGCTAAAACATTCCTAAAGTTAAATATTTTTCAATTGGAGAATAAATCTAGCAAGCGATCAATATACAATTGTAAATGCTTTAAATGGTTTAATCGTAAGTAAAGCTTAAAAGCAGCTCAATTTTTTCTAATACAGTATTGTTTAATAAATTTAGATACCAACCCAGAGATGGCGCTTTCAATAAAAATTTTATGAATTTTAGAACGTAGCAACAAAACGATATGTGTCAAAATTTGATAAGAATCAAACAGTAACATTCTACGTTGCAGTAATTTATGTCACGCTACTTTTGCAATTTTGAAAACAATAGAAAGAAGAGTATCGTGTATTGATAAACATTGTTTTATAATGTGGGAGGAGGAAACAGCGTTCAAGCTTGAAAAGTAGGTGGTATGTTGACTTCAAACGTGGTCGTTTAGACTTAAATAATGTTGAATCGTCTAAATAAAGCAGTGACCTAAGAAAACATCAAGCAAATCCGTAAAATCGTGATGAAAAATCGAAAAGTGAAGCCGCGCGAGAGTAGCTGAGATCTTACAGATATCAATTGTTATACTATATTCAAATTATGTTGCATAAAAATTTGATTCTGCAAAAGCTTTTTCCAAATGGGTACAAAGGAAGAAAAATACAATTTCTCACGATAGAACCAAAACAACGGCAAATCGATGGGGTTTTTACGTCAGTATATGATATTTTATTCACCATTTCACTCTGAAACCAAATCGGCAGTCAGCTGAGCGCTGGTGGTCAGCTGGTGAAAGTCGGCCAATACATCCGAAAACGCAACTGTCTGCCAGCAAGAGTATGACCTCTGTTTAAAAATGGAATAGCCATCAATAAAGAATATTACATGGCAATATTGGTGCGTTTAAAGAACGAGATCACTGAAAAACCTACACAAATGTAGAAGAAAAAATATTTATCAACATAACAGTGCACCGTCGTGTCACAAGTCGCTGAAAACGATAGCCAAACTAAACGAATTGGGCTTCGAATTGATTTCTTTTCCAACGTATTCGTGATAAAATCACGAAAGTCATTGAATTTAAAAACAATTTATAACTTAATAACTTACTCAAAGTAAGATATTCTCAACTAAAGAAAAAAACTAAACTAGCGACTAAAATTGCTATTGTAGAATATTACGGAAGCAGGATTAACACATTTACCTTTAATTCGAAAAATCAATGGAAAATTAGTAACTCTTTTGTGGGTGATGAGTCTAAATGTAAGAGCTTAAATGTTTGCATTAAGGATGAGTCGAATATCCCACATTCTGATTCCAAGATGGTTGCTAATCTATTCAATAAATTGCTTGTCACAAAAGCGATTAATCTTAGAGGCAGTATTGATAGAGTTACTTGGACTTGGACCTGAAATCCTTGTAAAGGAAGAAAGAAATCCACCGGAAAAGTCGGAAAATTTCGAAAATCAAAAAATGATGTTTCTGTACGGGAAAATTGAATTATTTTTTTTTCTATGAAATTTTGAATTGGTTGCATCTTTTGATGATTTTGGCCGCTGTAAAGCGTGAAAAAACGACGCAAAGCTTGAAAAATCTCTGAAAATCGTTAAATAAACTGATAAAACCACAAAGTTAACGAGATAAATAAGAGATAGCGCTGAGGTGTGTTCAGTAATGCTACAACCCAGTAGATGGCGTTGTGCGTTGACTTAGGCGTTGTGAAATTTGACAAGTGTCCATTTTGCGATCGTCTTATTTTTCTTGCTGCTATTGATTAGGAAATTTGAGTATTAATTCACTGAATGGAATGAATGCACAGTGTCCGTGAGACTGAAACTCAAGAACAATGCGAAGAATTAAATGAATAGAGACGTGCTCATATCACGTGGACGTCGTCTTGAATCGCATTGTTTTCAATTATGACTCTACAAGCACCTACAAAGATCTTGGCTGCGTTGATATTGGCGAATTGTCTGCCGTGTACCGACATAGCCAAGCATTAAAGTTTCAAGCATAAACGCCAGGCTATGTTGTGCCGATGGCAAAGTTAAATTGCCGGTTTAAACTTCGCCACCGGTGCCATTGCGTACTTATCTCTATGGAGATACAACGCTATCAAGACATTCTCGCACACAAGCAACAGTACAATCAATGCTTTAACATGACGTCGTTTGTTTTTATTAAAATAAAAATTTAAAATAAAAATTGGTATATCCCGGTCACTTGCAAGCTTCTATCAAAATCATTCGCAACACACTTCAATGTTGAGTATTGCGTAACTCTATTAAGTCCATTAAATATGTCTGCAAATACGTGAACAAAGGAAGCGACCTGGCAGTGTTCGGCATTGCTGCTCCGGATGCCAAATGGGCCGTTGCCAGTTGCAATGAGGCGATTTGGCGAATTTTCTCATTTGCAATACACAAACGTCATCATTGTTCAAAATTTGTGGGTACACTTGGAGAATCGACAACTTGTCTATTTCATACGATAGCTAATGCAGCACAACGAGCAGAACGACCATTAGCTATACAACACTAGCGAATTTCTTCGAAATTTACCAAATCGATCCGTTTGCACGAACATTGCTTTACTGAGAATTGCCACGATATTATACTTGGAACCAGTCGTCGAAGAAGTTTCAACGACGAAAGAAAGTTCAACGTGCGTTATAGGATAAGTCGATGTGTATTCGACGGCAAAACAAATTCGTACATTGTTCGCGATCATCATAACGACGTGTCCATCGAACGCCTGAGAATTGTGGAACAAATACAAGGACGAGAAATCATCGAACTATGATCGAATTATGAGCTTAAAATGAACGACGAGATACGCAACGAAGCTTTGATCATGATCGAAGGCATGTGCGTGCTTATGTGCGGCAGCTATTTGTCGAAATTAGTCATGTCAGTACCAATTCGTTCGATGCACGATGCATTTAATCGTGATTTCAACGAGAGCAAGTGTACGATCAAGGTTCAATTGAAGTCCAGTTTTTGGATGGGCAGCAAAAGAACGTGTATGACGCATTGATGAAGGCAGTTGACGAATGAAACGAGGGAATATTCTTCCTCGATGCTCGCTGTGGAACAGGCAAAACCTTTCTGATTTCATTGCGGTTTTGGCCACTCGAGATCTCAAATAGCGTTAGCTATTTGCGTAAGCTGTTGCATTATCGGGAATTGCAGCCACATTGTTGGACGGCCCATTCTGCATTGAAGTTGCCGATGAATATCCACATGAATGACAAGCCAGTGTGCTCAGTTACCAAGATCTCGGCAATGGCCAAGGTATTCCAAGAATGAAAAATCTCATCTGGGATGAGTGGACAATGGCTCACAAACGATCATTGGAAACGTTCAATCGAACGAAGAAGGATTTAAGAAGTGACTCAAGACGTTTTGAAGAGCTTATCAGGAAAGTGTTTCTGGACATACACAGAAACTATATTAATTACGATTGGCTCAGCATACAAGTGATTTTGGGAGCGAAGAACAAGGTTGTAGACATTCTGAATTACTTGATTCAAAACCAAATCGCTGGGGAAATGCATTGTTACATCGGATCTCTGATAATCATGCTGCGCAATCTGAACCATCCGAGATTGTTTAACGGTATGCTATGAAGAAACTTATGAATAACGTGATTCAAGCAATGATCATCAACGTTAAATTAAAAGGAGAGGCTGTTCTAATTCCGAAAAATGCTCTGATTTCAACTGACTTTCCGTTCGACTTCAGCGCATTCAGTTCTCAATTCGTCTGGCGTTCGCTATGACGATTAACATATCGCAAGGTCAATCGTTGGAAGTGTGCGAACTGAATCTGGAATTTCCACGTTTTTCTCATGGTCCTTTGTACGTCGCGTGTTCGCACAATGTATTGTATGTTGATTTGAGTCTTCTACTCAAATAAAATATACATTGAATTCTTTTGAATTCCAACTGATTCCAATTCATTTAAACACTGAGAGAAAAAATCCAAAAAACAACATACAAAATTTTCGATGATGCTGAGCTTAAATCGAAATTTTATTCACTTTTTAATACATTAGTGTTGAATTCGGTGGAAAAGTGAATGGATTGTCTATTCGACTCAATCGTCTATTGAGAATTGATTTGAGTTGTTTGATTTTTTCTCTTATCAAATACAATTCTCGTGAAGGACAAAAGTATTTGCTCGGAACGAAGTAAATACTTTTGTCCTTCAAATTTTGCGGCAAATTTTGCCAGCTTGTTTTATATAAAAGATTACATTTTTAAATTTGACAGTTTTAACGAAATTTATGAAGACAATGAAATTGAACGTGGATTTTAAACTAGCAACATTTAGAATTACTTACAAGGGGTTAATGCTACAAACCAAACAACTATTAAAACTTCACTTATTTACGTAATAAGTATAGAACTAACAAAACTAGATATACGTACACGTACATCTAACTATAATAATAGATTGATATCAATTAAATTTAATTCGGGTTAAATAAAATAAAAACAGCTTAAAGTATAATACAAACAACTCATCCACCTACAACTCTCAATTATAGTTTTAACATCGTTCCGTACACTAAATTCTCATTCAAGTGTAAATAATTATAGTAAAACCACAACAAAAACAACAAAATTTAATAAATTTGATAATTTATCTGTTTCAAATTGGCATTCAATCTGTACGCTTTTCCACATAAATGTTGATACAATGATAACGCGAGTTTAAACATAAAATAGCATGCGGCTTTATCTAAACACACAAAACGAAAACTAAGATCTCAAATACAATAAAAGTTGTTCAATAAATCATCTTATTTACTTATCGCCACCCACTATTATACCCAAGAAATGCACAAACACACACACAAACATTCATACAAAATATACAATAATATGTGGCTTGGGGCAAAGATTTATTTAAAAAAAAATTTGTTTAAATAGTTTGCTAGTTTTTTACAATACAATTTAATGTACATACATATGTTGTATGATATATATTTATATATATATATATATATATATATATATATATATATATATATATATATATATATATATATATATATATATATATATATATATATATATATATATTATATATATTATATATATATATATATATATATATATATATATATATATACCAGCGACAAAATAAATAAATTTAAAATAGTTTTGTGAACAACAAACGCGAGCACGTGGGTCAATGACTGGTTAAATTTGATTAAAATGAACTAAAAAATAAACCAGAAAAATGTTTTATCATAAATCGTCTCGGTATTATTATTTTTGATTGATTCCAATGCTGGCAAAATGATATATTATATGAGGGCGGTGATAATCGGTCACGACATATTTTTCTGTATACTATATAGAAATACTTACACTAAAGTCGCGCGCGCGTTGCAATCCACATTTTGTGTTGAATCGCGAATTTAATTTGTTTTAATTTCACGCTTTTTGCCTTAATTATTATTAAATTTTCTTTTCATGTTGTATTTAAGTTATTACCATTATATTCGGTTATATTCCGTTTGTTACCAAATCAAACACAATCTAAAGTCTAAACGATTGTGTTTGATTTGGTAACAAACGGCGAATAACTGTAAAATGATGATCTTAAAATCGCGTATTATTCATTTTTTTAAACTACATACTTTTAATACTAAATAAATTTTGTTGAATTTATTTTTTTGACCCGAAGGCTAAAATGATAGTAAAGTGATATAATTATAAAGGCAAACTATATGTCTAGAACTTTTGAAATATGCAGGAAGTGAGGAAACAGAATTATTTTTAGAATAAAATGTTATACAAACCAATTTGGCCTTAAACCGAAAAACTGGATGTTTGTGTGATGACATTTTTTCGGAGTAAACAATGAAGTTGTGATCATTTCGACTAACATAGAGGTATCGTTAATATCGACATGTTAAACTATTGCCATCTGTACTTGTAGTTTGTTTACACACATATGTTTTTAAAAGAAATACCATCTAAATATTTGTAAATAAAACAAACATGAAAGTGATTAGACTTTCGCCAAATATAAATAAATACAAAAACATAATTTAATCATTACTCTATAAGACTACAGTCTCTGTGGTTGGGGGGCACTAGCATATCTCGTCAACTATAAACGAGCATAATAACACTGCAGTATCCTATCTTTGAAGTAGGAGGTTATGAATCGGCAGTGCATTATTTCAATACGGTTAATTCTATTATCTTATTGAGGGTGCCTTATAATTAACAAGTATTTAACTTGAGATCATACTCAACACATATTTAAAGCCTTTCCAGGTTCAAAACATAAACAATTATTTTTTACCTTCTCAGCGTATTGGATAAACATTAGGCTATATCGAGAATAATGCAAAGGACCTTAAACTCAGTAACTCGAATAATGATAATTTTATTGAATCTAAACTCAAACTTTATTGATTTTTTCTTCCTATCGAAACTCACACAATCTTGAATTAACATTGATACGAATAACGATAAAGTAACTATAGTGCTAAAATAAATGCGACAAACTCATAGAAATTAAACAGCATTTATAGAGTGTTAAACAGTAAATTGTTATTTAATAGTACGAGCTTCGATCATTAAAATATATGGATAGAGTGATGTGTAAAATTCAATAGTAAAAAAAAACAAATTTTGCGTATTGTAGTTACGCAAAAATGAAAACGTTTGTGTTTAAATGAAAATTAGTTCGAATAGTTTGTTACACAAAAAATATATTTTTTTTTTGTTTTTGAACCCTGCAATCTTTTCTGGGGTCGAAGCTCTCCCAACTCTTTCGTGGTTAATTTTTAACGTCCTACCTTACGCCGTCACCAGCCAAATCGAGGACGCACGAATACAGGTTCGATTGTAAATCCATTTGCACATTGTATTGCAACCTGTCAGCCTGTACTGACTCTGCACTCCAACAGGGGGTTATAGTTGTGTTCTTCGTCATCACCGATCGTAATCAGGTGATGAAAAAACCCTTTTGCAACTCTCCTCCGTTGATCCGAACCCGGTAGCTCCCGTCCCAAACACCACAGCTTTAGCCACTTCGCCAATTGCTCGGTATAAAAATATTTAAATCCACTTTTAAATTGTATAATATTACGTTTATTTGATAGAAGTGAAATGGAATGTTTCCATATTGTACAAAAACGCGCGCGGCAGACCTAAATACATTAAAAAAATCAGTTGCATTCTTTAGGTAAGTAAACTTTTTTAACCATTATGAAATTATGGAAAATGTATAGTGACTATCCTTTCGAATTTTTTCAATTACTTACCTTTATTACTTAATAAAGCTTATTTAAACCCTGTAAAATTTTAAATAAGCATCAAATATATGAGAAAAACCATTATAAATGAAACCAGTCCATTTTCACATTGAAATTTTCGATTTAAAAAAAACAGAGGCGTAGGTTTTTTTGTACCTACTAGGGTTTTTGTTTAATGTGCGTTATATCTACGAGTATAATTTTTAATATCAAATCTAAATATTATTTTTGCTGGTTTTTAGATTTCCAAAACATGTACAGCTTAGAAATAAATGGTTGGAAATATTTAAAAGGAAAAGAATGACCATCAATGAAGGTATATGTTCCAATTATTTTAATGAGACAGACTTTACAAAAAATTTTGGTAATCTTCACTTGAAGAGCAATACCTACAATCTCGTTATTAAATATCATGACGGAAGGGGCTATCAATTCAGCCCACTGCGGAAGTTTTGAAATGCTCCTTTGATAAATAATTAATACATATTTGAATTTTATTACAGAGCCACCGTCCACCGAAAAAAAAACAAATTACTGAAGAATGATATAAAAAAATAAGGTAAAATAATGATTTTCAAGCATTTTAATATTCTACGAATTATTTGCATTTCGTTATTAAAATTTTAAGGCTCAATCATCGTCGCCAATTAGCGATAACAGTGATAACGATTCATCCCCGCCAAACGAAAAAAAAACAAAAAGTTTAGTGGCGAGATCGCCTCAAATATTGCAAATTATGCGAAGAAAATTTTAAAATCTACTTTAAAAACGTTAACAGATACGAGGATGACGTCGCCTTCGAAAAGCGTTACAAATAAACCCAAACAGATAAGGCGAAAAATCAAATTAAAATTAGTTTGGTCAGAATTTTAAAAAAATAAAATAAAGGAAACCAATCGACTAAAGGCCAAAGTATTTCGGCAAAAAAAAATCGTATCCTTTGAATTTACATTGCAAAAGCTAGCCAAAAAAGATGTTATCCGAAACCGTTGACGTTAATATTGTAGCGGCAGCTTCGGAAAACATCTGGGTTAATGGTTCTAAAAAAATACGACAACATAAGTGGATGGTACAAAAAAGTGAATGTTGAACCTGATTTTACAAAAGAGACATTTGACTGGTTAAAAATATGAGCGTATCAGTCAGAAGATACATTTTATGTCAACCTAGTATATAATGAGAAATAGAAGTTTGTGTTTTTGTTCAATATTTAATTATTCTAATTGGATTTCTGGAATTTTTATAATTTATTTTTTTAGATTGAAAGAGTTGGGACAAAATGTTATGGCTACGTGGATATTGGAGATGGCACTGAGCGCGACAACAATGAGACACAAATATTAGTTTTCGGTCGGTTTTTTGAATAAACACCTAAAAATGCCTTTAGGATACTTTCCAATAGCAAATCTTAACGCACGACAAAACATTTAATACTTACATTTGATGGATGCCCTGTCAATTTTACTTTGGCAAATAGTTTGGGTTGTTAAACAACTGTCCCACATTTGGATGCTACATTTAAATATAGTCGCGTTAAAATTTCAACAACCGAAAATCTTTTAATTGTTCCAAAATCATGCCACATGCTGAAAAATATTAGAAATTGCTTGGGCGAGAAAGGACCAATTTTGGATGCTAATGGTTGACTAGTGGACTGGAAATTTTTAGAAGAACTTGTAAAACTGCAAGAAGATGAAGATCTGTATTTGGGAAATAAATTGAAAAGGGCACACGTCTATTTTTTGCAACAAGCTCTTAGTGCATCAGTTGCTGATGCTTTGAAATTTATTTCCCAAAACTAACGAATTCCCGAATTCCAGGGATGCGAAACAACAATAAACTTTATTCGCCTTATCAATCGCATGTTTGATATTTTAAACTCACGAAATATGAGTCAAATGGGATTCAAACCACATATCTGTGCAGCTAATATTAATTTGATTTCGGAATATGTTCCTATTGGAATAAAATATCTTTCCACATTAAAATTTTCGACAGGTGCTTGAGTCAATATTGAGTCCAACGAAGAATTGATTTCGTAGGAATGATTCTTGGTTTAAAATCGATCACCATACTATACGAACGATATATCAAAACAGAACTTAATCAAGACCACTTGGAACTATATTTTTGTTTGGTGCGAAGTAGATTAGGATCCAATAATAATCCCACCGTCCGCCAGTTCATAGCTTCTTACAAGAGGCTATTGGTTCATACACATATTAGTGACACTAATGTTGGAAATTGTGTACCATTAGAAAATATTTCAATTTTGAGCATGGGATTATCAAAAAAAACCATTGAATTAATTAATTCAACAGTTAATAGATCCACAAAGCAGAACGAATCTGGCCGATTTAACAAGCTTTGATAGTTTGTTTCAATTAAACATTCTGACCGAATTTGTGGAACATGTAGTGGAGTATATATCAGGATATATTGTTCACAAAATATTAAACAAAATTTATTCTGTAATCTGTGTTTCGAGTTTGGAAAGAAATCACGACCCAAATTCTCTCATTGCAGTTAAAAATAGAGGAGGATTGAGAACTGCAAGCGAGGACGTTGTAAAATTATGTAAAAAGGGGCCTGCATTTGAGCTCATTCGACGCCTAAATAAGAATTGTAGCACACTTTTACAACACTTGTTGAAACAACCGAATTCACACGGTTCAATCAGTTTTGAGACAGCTGGCAGATAAAGCAGACGAAGTTGAAAGAGGACTAAAGTCGCAAGCGGATCCCATCTCAATCAAACATAATGGACAAAACCTCCTGGAACCAACTTCAACGTTAACGCTGAGCAACATCTCCCGAAAAATCAGCAATCCTGTCCAATGTGTAAGACACAATATTACTTATTTAATTGGAACAATTTCTATCGAATGGGTTTACGTGAAAGAAAAGGATATGTGTCCGACAAAAAAACTTTGCAGATCGACGACTTCACAATTCATTGCTACATAAGGATAATTTTTAGAAAACAAGATAGCAAATGAACCACAAGCTAAAACTACCACTGCTCATCTAGAAATTAAAGCGTCAACAGCTTAATCAGAGAGTCAGACTATACGAACCTGTCGTTTTCTATATTACTGGCGGCGCTTGTAAAGGTAAAGGATGGTCTAGGATGGTCACAAGCATCGTTCGTAGACGAAAAACTATCAAACGAATTATCGTTGATAATGAAAAATGCACGTATTGAGGTTAATGTCCTAGCAACTAAAAACTTACGTACTAAAGAAGAAATAAATCTTGAGATTTGTTCCAGAATTAATGAAACAAAAGGAATTAATGTTAAAGCTCTAATCTTAGACCAAATTCCATCAATCATCCCATCGATCAAACCTTGTGGCATAAATCATCGAATCCGGCAAAAATCAATCTACAATTGGGAGGCAAAGCTATCATAAGAACTGGACTTTACTATCATAAGAACTGGAAAGAATCCGTCTTGCTTAATCTTAATCTTAATATGAACATTGACAAAACACTTGCTCTATTTTGGCTGCTAGAGGATATATCACATATGTATACTTAGCAGAGATGCACATCAAGGAAACTTTCAATAGAAACAAGGATGGAAGATTCATAATTTGACTTCTGTTCAAAGTTAACAACATTCAACTCGGAAATTCATTAAACATAGGTCAAAACATATTATATGGAGTGGAATGAAAATTGGCAAGAAAGACATCGGTGAAGGCTGCATATATTTATTCAAAAATTCGAAGACTTGGGGCATATAAAGGACATAACAACAGACCAACTCAATAGAGGGACTTTATTAAAACATAAATTATGGAACTTCACTTAATCAAAACTTGGTAATTGTTCCGACTATTCAATTTATAGCAGGCTATCAAAAAATGTAATGTTAGATTTTACTTGATTCGAGTGAAGTCGACTATAAACGCATTGTTTGGCGAGAAAATAATCACGATAACATACGGTACTGCGTCAGTTCCATTTCTGGCGACAATATGTTTATATATCAACTAGGCGGAGAATACAAACTCAATTTTATGACGGTAGCCGAAACTATAACTGAATTATGGAAAACGTTGTGAGTAAATCAGAGGCATGCTCCTTCAAAGTGTTTTTTTCAATATCCCAATATCACATTATCAGACAGGAAGTTGGTTTCCATAATGCTACAGCTAACAAGATTTTGATATTATTATTCCTGATCTTCGATTATGAGACCTTCACAGTTGCAACGTATGGTTCTATTTCCTGTGATCCTTAACTTGTACGAAAGTTACAATCTTAGCTTTGCTGTGACCAATTGATGATCACTGTCTACAAATTTGGCAGCAGGCCGTTAAGATCACACATCTTGACTGACCCGAGACCTCCCTATAGAAATTAACATATGGTCAATTTAAGAGACATCTTACGACACCTATATATCCAAGTGGATATTTTCAACCATATTGAGATCGAGCGCGATCGCAAAGTACATCATGTGTTCCTCAATAGTGGTCACTAGAATATGTCGGGAGGACAAACCTACATATATATTTTCACATAATTCAGTCTGATTTTTGCCAGCTCTAGCATTTAAGTCACTAATTACTATTCTGACGTCGTGTTTCAGTATGGATCACATCATACCTTCCAAATTAATGTAAAATTAATCTTTGGGTTGACTTACATCAGTACTAAGATGCATGAATAGTCGCTTTGAAATACAAAACAGCCTTTTTCACCTGAGCCCAAGAAGAAAACCAACATCAAGATTGCAGGCGTCATCTCCACTGCAAAGAGACGTATAGCCTTGGGACTTTTGGTCTGTAGTTGTTTAGAACAATATGAAGATCAAGCTTAGAATCGGATCAAATGGCGCCGGATTGCTAATGCTGTTCGGACCAGCATTGGCCAAAAAAAATAACTTGTTTTATTATAAGACTACAGTATAGAGTATATTTACCCTAAAGCGAAACGTGATTTGGCGTTTTTTTTATTTTCTATTGCTGATTGATTAGAAACATGTTGGCTGATTTGTTTGATAAGATCGCGAATAGGTCATTTATTTTTTTTGAATAATAAAATCCCAAATGAAAGTGGTGATTATTATTTGCGGAAATAATGATGTCATTTTTTTTTTTAATTTTTATACATTAGTTTCGTAATCTTATATATATACGAGTATAATAATATGTATATTAAAAAAAATTTATGATTTTTTAGAAGTTTTTTAAATCAGCATTATGACGAATAACAGTTAACAGATTTATGATTTATCCAGATTTTGTCAGCTCGTGCAGTTTAATTTATGTTTTAATAAAGTTGCTTAACATTTTTTTGAAAGAAAGTTATTATCCAAAATGTGGCAGTAGTACAAAATTAGATCATTTTAAAAGGAAATGGTAATTGCTCTGTATTGTCAAGAAAGAGAACATACAAGTGTTAGGAATTTAAATTGTTAGCTTATTTTAATTAACTCCATCAACTCGAGGTAGGGCGTTAAATAATAACTGAGACAAAGAAGGATATTTAAATACATACTAACGTTTTTATTAAAATACAGAAACAAAAATATTGACTGATTCCGGACATTTTAATCACCCTTCCAAACGTTTTTAACATATACACATAAACATAGTACAACTATTGCCACCATTTGAAAGTTTTGTGTATTTGCTCATTGTCGAACGATTGATTCGTTTGCCTTTTAATACTCTAAGTATTCTCCTCTGGCACAATCGTCATATATTTAGTCCAACAATATGTTGGACTAAAAACCTTTTTAAGTCACGATAGATCAGAGCTTTTCTTATTCGAGCCTAAACTCTTTAAAAAATTGATCATGTTTTCCGAAAGATGGCAGACTAACGAACACAAAACTAAACGAGTACAATCGTCATTTGCCAATGAAATTATTTCCGCATCAACATTTCATCAATGTTAATGCTAACTGATTTTTACAGTTCAAATATGAATCAAATATATTTAGTGTCACAGAAATTATGGCATATAGCAATTGGAAGTGCTTCATGCCCCGTAAAATATTTTCAAATTTTCAAACATTTAATGGAAATAGGTGCTACTTTGATGTTTGCACAGATTTGTCAACATATTTTGACTTTTCAGTATCACCTAAGCTCTCCTCGGGAGTTAATTTTATTAATGAAGTTTTAGGTATCTGAAATATAACTTTTTTATCATACTTATTATCAATATATCCCAATCAAACTAAACCATTACTATATGCCTCGATTGCAAACAGTGGTGTTATCGTTCCCAATACACGACGCCGAGGGTTAGGTTTCGTTCGTTCGAAGCTTCTTAGTGGTAAACTTTGAGAGGAAATACACGATTTTCTTAATAATTGGTAGTTTAATTGGTATTCGGTCTAGCCCTCCATGGACTATAAATATATAATAATAATATATTACCATGGACTATAAATATATAATAATAATAAAACGGCTTTTACATGCCATTACATCGCTGAGCCATAAACTATCCCGATGGATCGAGTCATAAGCTTGTTGGAAATCCAAGAACACCTGTCGCGTAATATTTAGAAACAATCATCCTCAGCGAAAAAACTTTACCAGTGACTGACCGATTCGGACGAAATTCTCCTTGGTAGTCACCTACAATTTCTTCTACTAGGCGAGTGATTCTCTCTAATATTAAGTAAAACAGTAATTTGTATGCTGTGCAAAGGAGAAATACGCCGCGATAGTTTTCGCATTTTGAGCGATCACCTTTTTAAAGGATAGGGTACAACGCGACAACCTTCTATTCACCAGGCATAACTTTGTTTTGTCATACTAATCGAATAAGTTCAAAAAGACATTTCCACAAAGTATCCCCTCCGAATATCAAGAACTCGGAATTAATGCAATCAACTCCATAGAGGAACGGTTTGGTTTTAGTCTCTGCACGACCAATGTGAATTTCTCGTATGATGGGTCTTCTATGTACATCTCCGCAGTCTGTATTTGACAACTTTCAAATACAGCATTTGACACTTGTTGAACATTGAGTAAATCAGAGAAGTGCTCCTTCTATGTATCGAGCACTGCATCGATTTTAACATAGAGGTTTTCATCCTGATCCCGAAAGGCGATAAACATAGGTCTGAAAGTAAGGTTCAGTCCGGTGACTCATTTAAAGAAGTTACGAGAACTGTGATCATTGCTGAGTTGTTGTACTTTTAAGACTTCAGCCTACCACCATTCACGCTTTTTCTATCTACAAATTCGCTTGGCGGTTCTCCTAGCAAAGACCTCTTTGTTCTTCCGACGAAACTCCTCATCAAACCAATCATTTTTGGGTTTAATTTGTACCATACCTATGTAGAGTCGTCTGGGCAACCTGGGCTTTGTTTATTAGACCTTCACAGTTGAAACGTAAGTTTCGTTTTCCTGTGATCCCTGACTTGAACGAAAACTCGTATCTTAGCTTTGCAGTGACCAATTGATGATCACTGCCTACAAATTATGTAGCCGACCGATAAGATTTCACATCTTGGATTACTCGAGACCTTCCCTTAGTAATTAACACATGGTCAATTTGACTGCGGAACGTCTTACAAGGGTATGTCTATGATTTCAAGTGAATATTTTTATGAGGGAAGAATGTACTGGTATTATTTTAACGGTATTCATATTTCTTTTTGTTGAATTTTTTAACAATGAGGTTTTTTACGGATGCGGGTAGTCAGCCCAGCGATCCAACCTTTGTTTTATAAATATAATGTTGCGTAGAATTATACCAATTTGCACAAAACGTCTTAATTATTAATTGAAGAAAGCAGATATGGTCGCTGCAATATTACCGGGAATCTTACCACAATCCAAACACCTGCTGTACGTTACAAATTCGAATAAAATGCTTTGTGGTTCGCTTTCTGTGTCGATTACTATATGGGTGTTAGCAATTAGATTACTATCTTGGTCCCAAATTACAATAGACCTAGGTCTGAAAGTTAACCGTTTTTTTTAATTAGGTAAATTGAATTACGTAGAATTCTTCAGCCTTCATCCACCAGTTACCCATTTAAGTAGCGGTTCTTAGATCAAGTGCTATCCGAGCGAGGAAAAGGATTTTAAGATATATTCTATCGTTTGACAGCAACAGTATTTTTATTACAATTCTTTACTCAAGAATGTATAGATTACGCAATGAAATTATTAAACTATTATAAAAATGTTGGCAAATTTTAACCAAGACAAAAAACATCGATTATTATGTTTAAAAAGCAACGTGTACCGCACACTTATTTTACATAATTCATATAGTTACGCATTTTCATATTTCAAATAAAAAAAAGCGAAATTTTAATATAAATTCGTTAATCATATACACAACCATCAAACACATTTCACACTTTCAATTAATTTTTAATTGGTAAAACATAACTTGAATAACATTCAGTGAGACAGTCAAAATCGATATATTGTATATGTACGTACAACTATAACGCTATAGAAAAAAAAAGCTCGTTAAATTTTACTATGGTATTCAGCCATAATATTGGCACGAACTGAATACTGTATGGTAACCACATGAACCAAAATTTATTTTTAGAAAATTTAATTTACTTTCTCGATTTTATTAGTGTATAGTTTAAGTTGAACATTATATCGTTTATTGCTTATCACGAAAATTGAAAATTTATATATGGAAAACCCAGTAATTTATGAACATCTCGATAATTATACTTTAGCACTTCTCCATGATTGATTTGATACCATGGTTTAATTTAAAAAAAAAACAGAATTTTACAACAATTCTGCGAAATTATTAATATGGCATCACACCTCGAAAAAAAAATTTCACCTTACAAATAAATTTCTCAATTTTAAAAACTAAAACTGAAATGTTGCATGAAATTTTAATTAAAATGATACACTTTGTACACGAGATTATATTGCGTGAATGACAAAATGTCTAGGTGTCAATCAAAATGTGATCCAATCGCACGGCGACCATGTCTGATGTGATCAGTTTTTATAATCTCAGTCTGTATATATATATATATATATATATATATATATATATATATATATATATATATATATATATTTATGTATATATATATATATTACATAATCGTACAAGTTCTATACGATAGATCTTTAATTCGCGTTTTTTTGCCAAATAGTTCTACCACCATAACACACCTCAATGAATCAACACAAATTTTCAAGAATCTTTAATATAAATACAATGAGTTAAAACTCATGTCTATAATCAAAGAATATGAGCTTTGGAAGTGTTTCATGTCAATCATAGTATAATACCTGAGTGAAGAATGACGATATACATAATACAATATTTTACAAGTTATATATGATTTAATAACTGCTAACAATTTTTTCATCATATATATTTTGCAATGAAACCAATTAATCAATAGACCCTTCAAACTAACCATACCATATAATGAGTCACATATGATTCGTATTTTAAGCCAAATAGCATTCATTTATTATAGATCAATCAAAATTGTATGATATTGATTCGATCTTGAAATATTTAAATTTATGTCGGTGAAATGATCAAAGACACATATGCACGTCACACATGTATAATTAACATTAGGTGAGTTTAAACGATTCGGACATAAAAACTAAAAAAGTTTTTGCACTAATCAAACATTTTGACTAATTTTTTTATATCCAAAAATTTTGTTCTAACCTACGTGTGTATAACACTTTCTAATGTTATTTTATTTCAAGATCATGTCTTAAGCACATTATTATACTTGTTTTTTTTCTAATTTTCTAATTTAAATTTTTTTATATTAAGTTAATGATCGCGGTGTTTAATGTGTGTAATGATTGAAACCGCCCGAAAAGGAAGAGTAGCGCAAAAGAAAATCAAGTTTAATGATTTGCAGATGTGATCGATAATGATTTTCATCTTTTGCCTTGCTCTTCATCATAATGAAAATATCATATATATTTTTTTTTAAAGATCTATCTATATGTGGATTGATTGATTGATTGGCTCAAATTAAATTTAATTGTCATAAATTGAGGTCAATTTTCGTGTTTTTACTTAAAGAAATTTACTGTGGTTATTTAAATTAATTAATTGGTAAGATATTGATTGGGCAACTTATTGAAAGACAATACGATCAAAATTATTGTTTATGTGTAAGTATGTATTATATTTACAGCTAAGTAGAAATTCCAGCTCGGGACGATCACTTTCAATAACACTTTTATTTTGTAGTCATTCCGCAAGGTGGCATCAGGTGGATCTGAACTCTAATTTCAGCCTAACTTGTATACTGCTTATTAATTTTTACGGTTTCTTTTAATTGCTCACTTTACTGGTTCTTTACTGAAAAAGTAGTTGCCTAAATTAACAAACAATACAATAAATTGAAAACTACTCCAGAAACTAGTCAGTGATAATATCAATCTTCAAGTGCCAGTTAAAACTTTGGAACAATTGGAGGGCCAATTAGAGCAACTTGATAATATTATGCAACAAGCAGCTTGGAATAGTACGCCTAATAGCCAAAAAGAAACTCTAATATACATATCAACTTTCGAAAATTGGTTAGAGAAAAACGTAAAGCACGAAAAATATGGCAGAGAAATCGGGCCCCACAAAGTAAAACGATACTCAAGTTTTAGTTTATTACTAAGATATAGATCTTAGTAATAAACTAAAACTTTTGATCAAAGAAAATAAAAATGAATCGATTCATAATTACCTTACTGGCCTTCCTGGTCAAAAAGATACCGATTATTCTCTCTGGAAGGCAATAAAAAGCCTAAAAAGACCTAAAACGCAAGTACCTGCAATTAAATGTGATGATGGAACTTGGGCTAGAAGCTCAAAGGAAAAAGCTGATTTGTGTGCATAATATCTTGGAGATACATTCAGACCTCTCTCAAGGCAAACTTCAGATGAAAACATAACACTTGTTAACAAAATTGGCAGCAAAAGCATAAAACCTGTATCTTTACAAGAGTTAAAAGATGAAATCAGCAATAACTTAAGCTCAAAAAAAGCTCCTGGCTATGATCTAATTACAGGACAAATAGTTAAAATACTACCTGAAAATGGATTACGAAAGCTAAACAAAGAGATTTTATTCCTCTCCACCAATTCGATTTCCGAGAAAAACATTCGACTATAGAAAAGGTTCACAGAATCAGACATAATTGAAGATGCGCTGGAAAGCAAAAAAATATGTTCAAGTATTATCTTGGATGTAGCACAAGCTTTCGATGAAGTATGGCACAGAGGACTAAAATTTAAACTGCATCGAGACCTACTAAAGCAGTTTTATCATTCTAAAATTTTACTTAGCTGAACCACATTTTAGGGTAAAATATAAGATCACTACTCCTCGTTTGCGGAAATATTACCGCAGGAGGACCACACAAGGTAGTATGTTAGGTCCAATTCTGTATATCCTATACACAAGAAATTCGCCAAATACAGATGAAACTCACATAGCAACATTTGCTGATGACACTGCAATCTTAGCAATCGGTAACAATGTAGGAGAAGCAACGAGAAAAGTGCAAAAAGCCACTAACACATTGAGTAAATGGACAAAGAGATGGCGAATCCAGTTAAATAAAACCTAATCAATTCATGTTAACTTCACTAACAAAAAAGTTAACTGGATACCAGTGGAAATCAACTCACAGCAAGACACTTGACGCTAAGCTTATGTATGGATAAGCTTTTGTATGGAAAGAGCATGTCAAAAAGAAAAAGAAGAGCTAAACATCAAATACAGAAAAATGTACTGGCTTATAGGTAAGAATTCCGAGCTATCACTACATAATGAACTGGTTCTATATAAGCAAATTCTAAAACCAATATGGACCTCCGGTATTCAGCTTTGGGGATGCACCAAGAAGACAAATGCGAAAAAAATACAATCATTCCAAAACAAAGTGTTACTTGCTATTGTAAATGCACCATGGTACATCAGAAATGATAATCTCCATAGAGACTTAAAGATGGAATACTACGTCAACGAAGAAATCAGGAAGCACGCGAGGAAACACATACTTCGTCTTTATCAACATGAAAATACCGAGATTCATCCTATGATGGTTAAAACCAACATAGTTAGACGTCTCGTAAGAACGAGACCTATAGAACTAGGGCAGCAAGAATAAAATAAACTAATTTGGGACTAGCCGGTGGGTTATACCCCCACAAAAATTAAACACCAGATATTAAAGACAAATTACTAGATGAATTGTTGTAGTTCAGTTGTAATAAAACAATTTAAAAAAAAAAATTACTGATTAAAACCACCAACTGCCAATAACCCTGTAGCCGAGACACTCGCATGTGTTGTAAACTGACTATACCTTCGAAACATATTTTCATACATCACTTAAAATAATTTGCATTTATGTAAAATGAGAATAAGGAAGCTGAAAGGGACAATGTTGTGTTCAAACCTCAGAGCAATGTTTTATAATGTCACTGTCAGCCCAACCGAGCTCTGGTCTATGCGGATGATATCTTATTGACCGAATGGTAACGTGGTAAAAGAACTACTTGATCCATTTGTACGATTTTGATGGGGTCTCAAAATAGATGAGTCTAAAACAAAATATATGATTACACAGGTTTTAGAGACCAAACCCAAAAGTTTAAGAATTAGTGATCACTCATTGGAAGGAGTAACTGGGTAAGAATAAAATATTTTTGGCTCAACCAGAAAAAACGAGAATCAAACGATTTTATGATAGGAAGAAAAATGTAAACCGGTCAGAAATAACAAATACGAAGGGTCTGACAACAACGTGTTGGAAGGATACCACACTGGTTTTTGTAGTACGTCATCATAACGAAAATGTTGTCTTTACTGAATGTTTTGACGCGTTCTAGATTAGTGGCAAGTATAGTGACAAACAGTTTATATTCAGACAAAATTGGTTCACACAGGATTCTATGGTGAAAATGATCAAGATGGTAAAAGGATCGCACCAAAAATACGTTCTTGTCCGCAGGAATTCACCTTAGAGCTGTACCTCTGGAACATCGTATTCAATAGTAGCATGAAAGACAGACAACCTTCAAGAAAAAGATTTTGACTCTAGACAAAACGTTCAGGAAATAGCGCAGATTGCTATCAATAAAATAAATGGTTAGTGTTGCAGCTATAAAATGGAGCTCTCATCAACAAAAACAGTTATGATCCAGCTTAAAGGAACACTCGATATCGGAAGATCATGTTGGTGTTTGTGAATGAAATGAGAAAAAAGATAGTCCAACCAGTAAATTGGCTTATGGTTGATTTTGATGAAAGACTCGATGTCACATTACATGTCAAAAGGATTGTTTGACACATGTCAAACCTTATTGGTTCGTTCAAGAGCCGGATGCGAATAGCATCTATTGAGCAAAAAGAGAAAATAAAAAGCATGGCAAAATAGTATCCTTACTGTAAATGTTTCACTTAAGCGAAACGAGCAGCTGTGAGTGTGGCCATGACAATGAAACCATAGTCCGCTTGATCTATAGCTGCAATCTTGTTGAATTACCATTAATGCTGGAACTGAGCGCGCAGAGTGGCGGGTAAGCAAACTAGTTTTAATAGCTCCAGGAAACATCATGGCAATATAAATTTCCTACACAACTCTGATACTAGTCTCTGTATTTAACATATGTCTAAGGAGTTTACCCGACAAAGGAGCTAGATAGTAGACAAGTGTGCTCCTTGCAGAAACGGAAACAGATTTTCAACTTGTCGGCATTTGCAAGATATTTTGGCTTTAGCAGAAAATGTAGAGCATATAAAGGATGGTTGCCAACGAAAAGATGTGATTGTATATCCTCTACTACACAATTATCATGAGTGACACATGTGGTGTTTCTTGAAGCACACAAGGCTTTTCATCTGACCAATAATGCATATTCTGTTTGTCGACAAAGCCGCGTTTAGCCAAAAATGCGCTTCATCATTGAAGATGATTTTGCGATGAAATTTGTCATCTTCTTTCAACATTTTCAGAGCCCATCCGAGAACATACCTCGCTTCATATGATGCAAGCCAAACCTTTCGCAAAATTCGCCAAAGTGTGGTCTGAGCGATGCATAATTCTTGAGAACGCCGCGGAATCGATTGTTTTGGTTCGTTTGCGACGGACGCTTGATCGGTAGCAATATTCTTAGCACTTCGACCAACCCGTTGTCCCACTGTCATGGGAATATTCAGCGGCGAATATTTTGACTGACATTTTTTCACTAGACTATAAATTGCTTGTCTACTGGGACGATAATTTCGATCAAAAATTGGAATTAACGCTCTTGAAGATGCTGTCACCAACTCGGAATTTTTGTAGTAAATTTTTGTAGTACGTCATCATGACGAAAATGTTGTCTACTGAATGTTTTGACACTGACATTTTGGTTATTTGTTTAGAGTGCAGTGCGTTCACAGTGAAAGTTCAAATTTGTAAAGCTTCAAATGGAAAACCCTGTATAATGCTACTGCTAACAAGATTCTGATGTTGAGCTTTCATATCTTCGTTTATCAAACCTTCACAATTAAAATGTAAGTTTCGTTTTCCTGTGATCCTTGACTTGTACAATAACTGCCATCTTAGCATTGCAGTGACTAATTAATAATCACTGCCTACAAATTTGGCAGCCGACTGATAAGATCTCACATCTTAGATGACCCGAAATCAACCCTGACAAATTAACAATTTGAATTCGGAACGTCTCCAAGTGAATATCGTAATGAAGAAAGAATAAGCTAGATACGAAGAGGTCCTGTGGGATCGCAAAGTACATTATTTTTCCACATTATCGCTCGCTAGATCGTGTCGGGAGTACGGACCTATGTTTCACATAGGACAGTCTGATTTTTGCCAGCTCTAGCATTAAAATCACCAAGCACCACCAGATCATCCAAATTGTTGTAAAATGAGTTTTTATCTTTAAGATGGCTTACATCAGTGGGCGCATAAAGACAAATGATTGACAGGTTGGGTAGTCGCATGCATAAAAGTAGCTTATACTTACGATTATCAACTGCTTATCTATTGTAAAGCAATGACTTAGACACAATGCCTTAGCCCTTAGACACATGGTCTTTAATTTGAGCGATAGTGTTTCTTGGAGAGCAAAGAGTTCTAAGCGTTTCTCCAGCCACAGATGCTGTGGTGGAATTTTAATAATAACATATTCGTTTAGAGGTCTTTTACTATAGGCATGGGAGTGCCCTCCAACCACAGGTGCAAAGGTGGGAAATTAAAGTAACGGAATTAAACGTAGCTGCTCAAGAATTGGATGTCAGAACTCCACAACAAATAACAGAGTGAACTGGCAAAACATATTACAATAATAAACAAATATAATAATAAATAAAAACCATCTACATAAAGCCAATACCAGTTGATCTTTAACCAAATTTTCGGATGATTTAAGATTTTTACTTACTTACACCTTGTGTTCAACCTTGACGAAGTCGAAACATTGTCTAGATTTTAGAGAAAAAACTTATATTTCATTTATTAGCACTTGTTCAAGGCCAACCAAACTATGTAGTAAATAGCCTAGATTACGTAATAAAACTGTCTGCAAAATCTCATTATGTATGCAAAAAAGAAACTCACTAAGAGACACGTATGATATGAACATTAATGTTGAAGACCCTACCTAACTGTTTTTAATTAAATTACCCTATTCTAACCAAACTACCACCAATCGTCAACAAACGATAATTTTCGACTGTCGTTTCACAATTACATCACCAACAAACAGTACAGTACAGTTATTTTCACCCTCTATTCGCGTTTCCCATTGTTTCGTCACACAAAACGCACATACACATAGAATATAAAGCAAGCGGGAGGAAGGGGTTAATGTACTTAAAACAACAACAACCAAACAAAAATGGCGTCGACCGAAAAAAGATGATAAACAAGGATATTTGATAATTAAATTTTTAATATTCGTGGGGTAAACAAAATTAGGCATAGCTCAAATAAAAATTTACAATTTTAAAATTTAAAAGGGATAGTGTTTTGGCAAGTCCAGTTAAATTTAAGGACATACTGAAGATTTTTAAACAGGTTCATGACCTCATTTCTACATGGACAACACATAAACATGTTTTGATTATTTATGAATTGATAGTTTAATTAACTTACCAATTATTTCAATAATATTATGATTTAATCCATTTTCATTAGAATAATACTATTCTAAATATTAATGATGATAGAAAAACTAAAATTTTATTTTCAAATTAGAATCAAAATTAAACGAAAATATATAATAACAACAACAAATATACACAAAAAATATGCACTTTAAATTTTCTTTCTCTTTTTTATGTTACTTTCTTTCCACTTCTTCCTTTTCCTTTTTACACACACAATGATACAAAAAACAACCCATAATTTATTTTTTTCACAATTATTTTTTTATCAACATTTTGGACATAAACACTCACAATTTATTTAAAATATTTAGTAAATTTTTGATTACCACCGTTTATTTGTTAAATTTAACAAAAAAATATATTAGATAAACATTAAATAAGAAAAAATGTAACAGAAAACTATTTTTATTTTCTACGAGTCACAGTACTACTTGTGCAAAGTCTTCGATGAAACTGAATGCGAATGAAAATGAAAATAGGAAAAAAACCAAATAGACACAAAGAAAGAAAAAGAAGTCCGATATTTCCAATTGCGTGTGCGAATGTGCAAAAAAAGTACAAATAAATTTTAAATATATATTTATCTCTTTTTATAACGCTACACAAACGACAACGGTTATAATAAGTACCAATCGATTTGTTATTAACGAAAACAAAATATTTACTTTTATTTTATTAATGATTTATTTACCGTAAAACGTTAATAATTTATGAATAGTTTTAATAATTAATACACAAGTTTAAAATACATAACGGTCAATTTAATCGATTATCGATTTTCGTATATCAAAAAATTGTTTACATCGGGCACCACATAAATTTGTAGGCATTTAAATTTTTTTTGTTTTGTTTTCATTTGTTTTTTCGTGACTTCGTCAGTATTTCACTAAACGGCGCTACTGTCGCATCGTGTTGAAAAAATTAAAATCGTAAAAAAATTTCAAAGTTGGTGTCTCATGAAAAAAAAAAAATTAGAAAAAGAAAAATTTTTTATTACGGCATTTTGATGTGCCACATTTCTTTTTTTTCTTGTGTTATTTTAATTAGAAAATATGTGTTCAATGTGAAAAGCGAAATTATATACTCGCAAGATTAATATAATTTTAAACTACAAAAAAAAAAAAAACTTAATGTGGTAATAAAATTAAAGTAAAAAATTTTTTTTTTTGTTTCTATAAATCGACCATCATAGGAATTCGTCTTTTTTATATATTTTAACGCAAATAAAAAAGCGCCTCGTATTTTTTTTCCAATAATTTCGATTATCTATCGTTTTATTCAAATTATTACGTGCCGTTCATATTTAATTATAAAATAATTCCTAATTCGATAAAATTTAATAATTTATAAAAAAAACTTAATGTACAGTTATATATTGTGATACAAATCGAAATGGTGGAGTTTTTTTCTTCGATACGAGCGACGATACTGAAACGCAGTTTGACAAAAAAAGATTGTAACGGAATAACGGATTTATAATATAAATGTAGTTTAATCTCCGGACACTAAACGTAATGTAGCGCTATAATTATGACAACAAACATAATATTTATATTTATGTATTTTTATTTAATTATGGACTAAATTAGTTTATGTGAAATATTGGATTAATCAATTATTTATAAAATTTGCATGTTTGGTTTAATAAATTTATGATTTATGATAATAGCGCAAAATCAGTGATATTGATTTGGTATATTAAATTACATGTACCGTTTGTCATCTAATTTTTGTTTTTTAATTTATTTACATGTCTGGGATTATGTCAAATAGAGAAACATTCCTGGAAATTTTGTTCATAAAAATTAACTTACCACTAATGATGATGGATAGTCAATAAATAACATTTTAGATGAATATTTCAAATATTCATGTGTGTGTGTATAAGAAAGCTATTCACGTTGAGAATGATGGCTTCGTCACGTTTTCATATCATATTGGAAACACGTTGTCTTCTGCACTAGAGCTAGATTGTTAACAAGTTATAAGGAAAGGTCACTTGTTCCTTGGAACATATAATAGCTAAAATCTTCAAACAAATAATCTCAAAATTAAAAATCTTCAAATTTAAAGTACTCAACATCTTCATGTTAAAAATCCCCAAACACGAAATCGTTGAATTTTGGTAAATAAGCCTGGGTTAGGTTTAGAATTTCTGCAATATCATATTTGAAGGCCTAAATGTGCTGTCACATCAATGACGCCTTAAAATTAAGAACCTTATGGAAAAATATAAATTTTGTCAGAAATAACCGGTTCAGCAGAAAGATCTTAAAAACGCGACGATAATCTCATATAAAAAAAGTTTCTGGTATGCTTAATGATTATTTTGCTGAATTATCTAACTCTTTAAACAAAAGCAATTTTTTTCTCCAATTTTCGAGCATAGGGCGCCTATGTGACGACCATCCTACTCTATTGGGTCTTAACTGATACTCTACTGGGTCTTTAGTTAATGTCTCTAACTGACTTCTTGTCACCTAGTTGTTTCGCTTTAGTTAGCATAGTTCTTTTCCATGTCATGGAACATTTCGAAAGTCGACTGATGAGGTTCCTGCCTAACTCCTCGTGTGTTGTGGTACATTTCTTTGATAAGCTCTATTATTTTCCTCGGAATGCCGATTTCGTTAAGTGCCTTCCAAATTGTGCGCTCCTCTTAATAGAGTCAAATACTCGCTCAGAGTCCACGAAAAGTACAACTGTGATTGTTGAAATATGATTCAAATTTTATTGTTGTGATGCGTGCAGCTCGTTCGAAGTCTAAAAGCAACATCTTCATTTCGTATGTGGTTGTACAGATGAAATTCGTTTCAGGATGATCATGGCTAATACTTTCATTATTCTGTTGAGGAGGGAGATTCCTCTCCAATTCTTTCATTCTCTTAAGTTGCCTTTCTTCGGTGTTGTTATAGTTATTCCTTCTTACCATCTCTCTGGTATTCTAACTGTACTCCAAGCATTCGCTAATAGTGGTGTTGAAACTTCTGTTGTTACAGATATCACCATTTAGTATATCAACTGGGATATGGTCCGATCCAGCAACTTTGTTGTTCTTTAATTTCCTTATGGCACTTAAAAAATTTTCGTAATTTTCTTCAACGTCTATGCGGTTATCTTCGATGTAGATATCTTCATATTGCCTTATAGTTTTTTCCGTGTTTTGATTACACAATTGTTATTTAATTGGACGGCTTTCCTCAATTTTCTTCCAGGTATCATCTCTTATCCACAGTTTCCTCGTGTTGTCTTGGCATCCGATTACACTAGTAGCTGCCTTGGCGTAAGCTTCTTCTATTTGTGACTTTTTTTTAGCGACTGTGCCAGTGTCGTTTTTGGTAATGTTAAGTTGTATGGCTTCACTGCACCTCTCATTTCTTGTTAACCATCACGTGATCTATTTGATATGTTGTTTTTCCATCTGGCGACAAGTGAACTTGTGTATGTTTTAGTGTGAGAACTTACCACCTATGAATAACTGATTTGTGAGTGTAATCGATAAGTCTCTCCATTAATTCATAAAATTCAACTTTTATTGTGTCATCAGCATCATCCGTAGGTGCGTATCACTGACTAATTCTTATTTTCGACTGGAAAGTTGCTGTTAATACTGCTTACTGGTTTCTACTCGAGTAGTGCTTCTAGTTGTTAGTAATCCTATGCTTTGATCATGTGGGTCGTGCCTACCACAGTACATCAGGGAGTTACCTGTCATCGTAGTTAGATCCCACTGTTTTCCCATCTTACTTCGCTAAGGCCTAATATTTTGATGCATTTCCTTTCCTACTTGTGCTAACCCTGATATTTCTGTTAAAGTCCTTATGTTTTTGTTTCCAATTCTTGAACCCGACGGAGCCAGCAAAAATATTTAATCATTGGATTTAATAATGTGATCGACACTGATGTCAAAAGAATTGGATTAAAAATTTGTTTGGCATTGGCCTTCGGGCACCAAGATATCAACCTGAATTCTAGTCTATAGCAAACCCAGGAAATGCTGATGAATGTTCCTGATGATCATTACTTTCCATTCGGACCTCCTCCAACTAATGAATAAATCCATTTTACCATCAAATAATTTTTTGTTACGGAAAGGTCCCCGGAGCTTAAGGAGTACCCATTAAATTAATCAAGAATGTTCCCGACAACACTTTATGCGCTTTATAAAGTTTTCGGGGTAGTCGGTCTCGCCATCAAATCAAGCTGTTTTTTTCAGCTAACCGCTCAACTAATGACCATATATTTGCATCCGTCGGGAACTTGATGAAGAGTGGCGTGCGGAAAATAGAAATTTAATTTTCTCTATTAATTTTAGCAAGGGCTTTTGATACCGTCACATGAGATATTTTTATTGAATGCTTAAACTGTCCACACACTTTTGTTTGGTTAATCGTGTCATCAATGCCTGTCTTTGGGAGCGTACCACTATTAAAGGGTATACCGCCAGACTTTTAACTACGACTTTTAACTTTATTTTAAATGTAGTGTTGATAATAGTGGCTGATCAATTTCCAGAGCTGAGACTTAATCAATGTGGGGCATTGCAGTTCCTCTCGTGTTAAAGGGTTAATAGTTGGTATCTATATGTTGATGCAAAATCCAACCTGTGCAATTTTTAGCTTAAAATGTTGGAGTATTGATTTGGAGATTTCATGTGGTTCCCCTATTTTTACTTTATGATTAATTTGGAATTTTTGGTAATTGCCTTCTTCGTTGAGTTTAAGGCTATACTTAATGCTATAGACTTCTCTTAACTAGCATCATTTGAAAGGTCTAATGGGGATTTTGCAATAAGGTCTGGTGTACGACACAGATATGGTCTGTCTCCGATACTCTTTAATCTAATTTTAGGATTCATATTGTACCGTCAACCAGGCCCTAGCATATGCAGATGATATCTGTAATTCGATTGATTGGAAACGGTGTTCAAGTACTACTGATCGTTCAAGAACGATTCTCGGATCTCTCGGTGATGAGTTTTCGATACCTCGGGCACTCTGCCAATCATCCTTGTCATGTAATAGAGATGATTAATAACATTCGAGAGAAGCGTCATGCACATGATATAAGATACCAAACACGACGGTGACGACTTAATAAAAATGTAATTCCTGATGTCATGCATAATGTCTACAAGCCGATCTTAAATGGATAGTACAGCGATCTCTGGGAGGAGAGCCCCCATTCCCCCCCATGGAGGAGAGCCCCCATCTTTGGGTTATCTGGAACAATACGAAGAGCAAGCTCGAGAGAGCCGGAAACCATTTATTATTTAAGGTCTAGTAGTTAGATTTTTATTCGAATTTGACGCCGTCCACTTGACAAAAATACATCCCGAAGAACCATCAATCACCCACCATTCGATATCAAATAAATAAAAAAATTATAAATTTTTTTTTTTTTTTTTATTTTAGATTGAAAAATTGTACAAAATTTAAAAACTGTAAGGAGTAAAAAACGAAATAGATTAGGTTATGTTTCCCACTTTCATTGGTAGAATAGGTATGATAAATTTTGTAGTTTACAATTGCGTACATTAAAACTTAAGCAAAAATTAATTTGAATTACATTTATTTTAGATATTCAATCATGGTGGGAAGTACCAAGCATCGCACATTTTTCTTCCCTATTCAGTCAATCGTTTAATTTACCTGATTTTGATATCGAAGATTTAGAAGAGGCTCTATTAACTGATGGTACAGAATCAACCGAAGTAGATACAAGTTATCGGTTATTACCCGAATTGATTGTTAGTTTATTGAAAGGATGCGACGAATTATCTGTAGGATGGAAGTTTATCACCACCAGCAATTATCAAATGTTTTTGCGTCGTCTTTTTCGTCAAAAATGTCAAGTAAGTATTTATATTGGTTAGTTTATGAAATTTGTATTTATCCTACTAATTTTATAGCAATACAATATTGAAAATCCATTTAATACGGATACAGATTTTCAATCATTACCACTTCGTACAAAATTAAAAATTCTACATTGTTTATGTGATTTTCGTCTTGATTCCGAAACAGTTCTTAATCAATTATATAATTTGGAGTCGGATAGTTTACGTATTGAACCATTGGGTTTTGATGAGAATGATTCAGCGTATTGGTATTTTTATGGTACTCGATTATACCGTGAAGATTATTTATCAGCGTCTGAAAAAAAGAAAAGAAAAAAGACTGATCCAAATTCACCAGATACAGTATGGCAAGTTATTTGTTTTACCGAAGATGATTGGAATAATTTAGCAGCTAAATTTAATAATTCAAAAAATTTAAAAGAACGTGCCTTGTACAATATATTACAAGAAAATTTCTTACCTAAAATACCAAAATTATTTAAAGAAAAAGAAGCACAACGCCGACGAAAGTATATATTCTAACGATATGCATAAATTAAAAAAAAAACAAAAAATTCTATATATTTTATTTATTTTTATGTTACAGACTATTTCAAGTACGTACTTCAAATCGTTTAAAGGCTTTAGCCGAACAAAAAGATTCAGATAAAAGTGCTACCAATTCAAATGATGATGAGCACGAATTACTAGACGATTTAGAAAGTAAACAAAAAATTAGTTATACCGATCGTTATCAAAACGAAAAACTAAAAACTCTACAATTAAAAGAAGAAGTACGATCAAAAGCCAAATTAGATCGTCAATTACGTGCAACAAGACGGTCAGTTAACAATTAAAAATTCATTTAAATATAAAATATATATTCTCATTAAAACAGAAAATTGGTAAAATTTAATTACAATATTTAATATTTGTTTAAAATGTTTGTCTTTTCGTTTTTTTTTTTCTTTTTCCATTTTAACATTTATTTGTGGACTGTCCTTTTTTAAAATAATTAATATATAAACCAATTAGTCTATTGGATACTTCACTCGGCCGCCAGACTACTGAAAATCAATCAGAACTACGTGACGAAAAACTTTATCGACCAGCTCGACGGTATAAGATGTTTTTTAAATAAAATTTTTAGTACATATATATTTGTCGTAATTTAATCGAATTTTTAATCAATCATTAAAAATTATCTAATTCTATTTTTTTGTATTTTTTTATTTTTTAATTTTAGTTTTGTTTTCATCTAAAAATTAAAAAAAAAAATTTTTTTTTTTGATTGTGTTTGATTGATTGAAAATCGAAATTGTGATTTGCTTGATGAAATAAATTAATAAATTCTCTTCTAATCACAATACAATAAAACATTGCTGTGTATGTATGCATGATTTATGTTTTTTTTTGTTTTTGTTTTTTAAATCATATATTAAGCTTTTTTGTAAATTGTTCGTTTCACGATTATCGTTGCAAATAAAATATATAGCGGTAATGCCCACAATAATAATAATACTTGGTCCCCGAAAATGTTAAAATCTCTCTCTTAAATCATAATATTTAGCTTTATGTCTGATGTTGCTTATAAAAAAACATTTTATGTAATTGAAAGGATTCTAGATGTTTATTTATAGAACTTTGGTGTTTTTGTTATTTTAAAACGAAAATATTATATAATTTTAGGTTTTCGAAGAATTAAAATAATTTTAGAGTAAAACTTTTGAAAACATTTGAAAAAAAATTAGTGGGCATCACTAGCTTATACTGGTTGCATTGTGTGTGAAATATTATTCTAAATTAACGTATTTATTTTGGTTGGCTTTTTCCGTTTTTTTTTTTTTTGTTTTATTTATATTTTTAAACTCGGAAAGTTAAACAAAACAATCGATATCATTCCATTTTTTCAGATCACGTTCAAGTTCATTAGCCAGTATAATAACAACATATGCAAGTTCATCATCAACACAAATTTCATCTGATTTAATTTTTCAGCATAATTCGAATAATAATCATAATAATAATCCAACGTCGGTAAATAGTAGTAATTTAAATAAGACTTTTACAAATTTTTCTCAAAATCATCATTACTATGATTGTACTAAGAAAATAAATAAATTTAAAGAAAAATTTGTTTTGGAAGATAAGGAAAATATAAATACAATAACATTATCATCGGATGAGAACGACGAATTTGAAGATAATTTAAGTGGTCCCGAAGACGAATTAATAAGTATGCGAGCGGATAAGAGTAGTAGTAAAAAATCAACGAGCGGTACTGGTGGTGGTGGAGGAGGTCCGCCATCCACGGGTAAAGAACCACAAACAGCAACTAAATTACCAGGACGACAAACAAATAATTCACTTTCGTCGTTGACCGGCAATATTGTGATACAAACGTCATCATCATCAACAACAATCGTAACATCATCGTCATCGAAACGAGACGATAGTGCAACAAAAGTTCTTGATATTCCAACACCAGTAAAAACAATTCCATCATCGTCAAAACAACCAAAAGACGAGAATAGTAATAGTACACCGCGCAAGAAAAAAACAAAAACATCGGAAGTGTGAGTTAAATAATTATTAATATTATTGGATTGTTTTATTATTATTATAACACTATTTATTTTAGAAAAAAAAACTATTTATTGCATCTCATTTAAATACTAATTAATTCATATATTCATTATTTATTAATTTATTTATGCATCAAAAAAAACTTATTATTATTATTTAAAATGGTTTTTTTGTTATTAACTATAGTTATTTATTAAATACAAATTAATCAACAATACAAATTTTTATATAAACAAAATGTAAATAATAAAATATATATTTTTTTTCTCCTCTACTCATTTTGCACCACATTGTGACTGCACTATAATTGCCCGCCCAAAATAATACTAAAAAAAAAAAAAATTTGCAATATCCTTTAAAATTGATTAAACGATATTTGTGTGTATTGTGTACATATTGTGTGTCTTCTATATCTGTTTATAAATAATGTTCATAATTATCATCAAATATAAAAAAAAAAAACATCAAAACATTTCGTAATTTCATTAAAACTATAAATGAACTAAAACAAAAAAAAACAGTTGCATAATCACAACAATACCTACTCTCAGTTTTACGGAGGATGATGAAGTATTACAAATCGGAATGCATAAAGTATTAGAAGCGGTTAAAAATCATAATGATGCCTGGCCATTTATGGATCCGGTCGAGGAGGATATTGCGCCACGATATTATTCGATTATTAGGCGGTAAATATGTCGATAAACATGTAAATATATAATTAAAATTTAATTTAATTTGTAATTTTTTTTTCTTAGTCCCATGGATCTACTAAAAATGGAAGAAAAACTCGACAATGGAGAGTACACACATTTTAATCAATTCCGAAATGATTTTAAACTAATTGTTAATAATTGTCGCCTTTATAATGGACAAGAAAATGGTAAATATTTTTTTAGTTCTTTTAACTTTTAATTACTTAGCATATATTATTTATTAAGTTTAGGATTACTCAAAAAAGTTGGTTTTACAATACTGATTAATCCTTTTAAGTTTTTAATACACCAATACCACGATTTGCATGAGTCTTGATTTGTGACATTTGAGTTAATTTGCGTTAAAAAAAATCTAGTGAAGCCCAAATCCATTTTCAAAACCTCAAGAAAATTTTACCAGAACCCAGTAAGGATAGTTTGATAAGTTCAAGAAACGTTGTAATCTGCACAATGTTGCTTTGAAAGCAGAAAGTGAAAGTGCTGTTACTCTTGCCACAATTTTGCTGTTTCGGAAACGAATGCTAATTTTTATTCTTCGTTAACAAAAATTTGTATCCGGGTAAAGTATCAAAACTTCGACTCACTTTATTACTTGGGGAAAATTCGGAAAAAAAATTTAATCTCAAACCGCTACTGATATATCAATCACAGAATCCAAGTGCTGCAAATTCATTGGAAAGGGAATTAGAAGGGTTGATAATATTAAAGCAGTTGATAATCTTATGTGTAAGCTACGTTTATGCATTCGACTAGCCACCCTGTCAATCATTTGTGTTCATGCGCGCACTGATGTAAGCCAACCCAAAGATAAAAACTCATTTTACAACAATTTGGATGATCTGATGAGATCCATACCGGGTGCGACGTCAGAATAGTGATTGGTGACTTTAATGCTAAAGGTGGACAAAATCAAACTGATTTATGTGAATGTATCGATCTATACTCCAGACACGAACTAGCGACCAATAACAGAGAAACAATTAGGTACCATGCGATCGGAAACGATCTCATTGTGGCTAGCACATACTTTCCTCATTAAAAATTTCCACTTGGCAACATGGACACACCCTCGTAAGACGTCTCGCAGTCAAAAGACGCCTCGCAGTCAAATTAATGATGTGTTAATTAGTAAGGCAAGGTTCCGGATCATCCAAGATGTAAGATCTTATTGGACCTTCTCATAATGTGAACGCTCTATTTAAGGTATTGAAAACTTCGGTTGTCGGTGCGGCCCAGGCGACTCTAGGTATGGTAAAAAGTAAAGCTAAACGTGGAAGGCTAAAGTTTTAAGAGTAAAATAACTCAGCGATGCGCGCAATTCACGTTACTTCTTTAAAAGAGTCACCGGACTGCACCATATCCTTAGGTCTATTTCCAATCGGGCCCAGAAAGAACTTTTGTGTTAACATCGATGCAGTAATCGACATTTGGAAGAAGCATTTCTCTGATTTACTCTAAGTTGAACAAGTGTCTAGTGTTAAATTTTAAAGAAGGAATTAATACTGGCCATGCAGAGACTAGAAAGAAACAGTTTCAACCATGGGGGTGATTGCATAAACTCCGGGCTCTTGATATTTGGAGGTGATACTTTGTGGAATTATATTTTCGACTTTAGTTGATTAATATGGCAAATCTAAGAATTGCTTGATGAATGGGAAGTGGCCTCGTTATGTATAAAATTTAGCGGTAGTACAAGATGTAGTGGTGGCAAAAATTTTGAAAGTGTAACGAGCATCCGATCCCTTGTGGAAAGGGATCTAAAAGCGCAACTTGTGGCTGATCCATCTCCATTTGCGTTTCCTAATTTCGGCCTCAGTGACTGTTTGATTTGTTTGCCTCAAGGTGACTTCATGACATCGAATATTAGCTAGCATATTAAATTCATGCTCTAGACCAACCATATCAATTATATTTAAACAAAACACGCCCCTACGAGTTAAAATATTTTCAACTTTATGAAAAAAATTCCCAGACGGTTCTTAATCATACAAAAAAACCTCGTGTTTTGTTTGATTTTCATACAAATAACAACTATGACGGCACAGTATGAATTTAAAATGCTAGCATAATATTCGATTTCATGAAGTCGCCTTTAGGAACTCAACATTTGTACTTTTGTTGGGCCTGAAGCACCTCAGTATTCTCCTAAGACATTTGTTTACAAATACCTGTAGCTTGTGATTGATCTTTTGCGTATCAAGGTTTCACAGTTATAGAGCAGCACCGATTTCACACATGAGTTGAACATTCTTAGCTTGGTGTTGCGGGATAGGGCAAATGAGTTTTAAACTTTGTGTAGCGTATTGTACGTTCTTCTGGTTTTGTTGATTCGTTTATTGATGTCTTCATCTGTTCAACACGTTTTTCCAGTAACGGTCGAAACTGGATATTTTACAACTGGATTTGACGAAACAGGATAATTCAAAACGAGATAACGTACAAAACGAGATATGGTACAAAACTGGATATTTTAAAACGAGATATGGTACAAAACTGGATATTTCAAAACAGTATATTTCGACATGTGATTTAAACTTAAAATGATTTTTTAGGAAAGTTCTGGAATATGGCCAATTAGGAAGGAACTTGGCGAGTTCTTAACCGATTATGAAGAAATTCGATACGTAGGATGGGAATGGGATTTTAAAATGATTTTTTGGGAAAGTTCTGGAATATGACCAATAGGGAAGGAACTCGGCGAGTTGTTCACCGATTATGATGAAATTCAATATGTAGGATGAAAATCCTACATATCTCGTTTTGAATTATCCAATTTTGAAATATCTAGTTTTGTACCATATCTCGTTTTGTCAAATCATATTTTGAAATATCCAGTTTTAAAATGTCCAGTTCTGAGCGGTTCCCGTTTTTGCTAGGGTGCAACCAAGGTATACGAATTCATTAACATCTTTTCTTTTTCTTGATTGATATAATTATCGGTGTTGATATTGCTGTGTTTAGCCGCATCGTCTTGGTTTTCTTGCTGTTTATTTTGTGGTCTACTTATTTCGCTAGATCTGATACCTTCTGCACTTTTTATTGCATATCGGCGTGTTTGTGTGTTGCTCCGTGTTATAGGATTGTTTGCCTTTGTATTGAACTCGATTATCTGCATCCCTGTACATATCTTGTAACAGTTCGATTAATTTCATTGGAATGCCCATTTCGCGAAGTGCTTTCCATATTGCGTTCCTGTGTATTGCGTCGAATGCACACTGGAAGTCCACGAAGAGCAAGTACAATTGTGAATTCCATTCATTAGATTGCTCTATGATGATGTGTGTTGTATTGATATGATTAGTGCAATTTCGTCCTGGTTTGAATCCAGCTTGCTCATTACTAAATTTCGAGTTAATGGCCGGTGGAATTCTGTCCAAAATGATCATTGTCAATATCTTTATACTTATGTCGAGGACTAATATACCCCGCCAGTTTTTGCATTTTTTGCAGAATTCCATATTATCATTGGTTTAGAGCACTTGCAGTTGTGGATATGTTCTCTTTGAATATTGCAGCTGGAATGTTTTCCGTTCCAGAGGCTTTTTTATTCTTCATTTTAGCTATGAAATCGCTAACTTCTGGTGTTGCTAGTTTCATTAATGGCACCAGTTGTTAATTATAAGATTTGTGTATTGGTGGTGGTCTTCTTTTCGAAATATTGCTTCCATCTCTTCAATTGTTGTTAAGATTTATCCGTTATTGGTGAATTTTCAAGTGGCCCGTCGTACGCATTTATACAGCGTGCGCATGTTCCGGATTGCTGTAGCCTCTTCTGCTTCCTTGAGAATATTTCCATTGTTTCACGTGCCATATCCTCGTATTGACGTTTCAGTTCTAACGTGGTTTGTTGTCACATTTGCAACTTGAGTTGTCGGTGTTCTTCAATTTTCTTCCAAGTAATAATCCAGAGTTTGATACAGACTAATCAGGTGCTGTCCATATGTATTTGTATATATTTTTGTGTGGAAATCTACCACACAAAAATATACACAAATCCTATGAACAGATGGTTTGTGGCGCAGAACTCAATGAGTCGTTTTTCATTATTATTATACACAAAATCTAATTGTTTATCCATGATGGTTGTTAGGTTGGTGTTATCTGATCCAATTTTTGCATTGAAATCACCTTGTACTATCTTGACATCATTTCTGTATATCCTTGTTATTGTTGCTTGTAGTTGTTCGTAGAACTCATCCTTGATTACTTCATCTGCATCTTCTGTTGGGGCAGAGCATTGAATTGTGGTTGTGTTTCGTAGTTGTGAATGGACTCTTGCTATGATTATTCCACTATTAATTGGTTTCTATTCCATTAGCGCCCACTTTACTTTAGCTGTTATTAATATGCTCTTAATATTATATACTTTAGCTGTTATTAATATAAATTTTTCGTCAACTATAACATGACATCCAACCTAGTTTTCTTTGCACTTGTATTAAATTGTTCGATAATTTTGTGGATCGGCGGTAATTTGTTAAATTTCCGCTGTTTCTGACTAGTTTCAATATTATCAAGCCTAATACACAGCATCAAAAGCTGACACCTTTCCTAAATCTACCGCAGGAAACAACTCAAATCAAGTATCGCGCAAAAATCGCGAACATAAACGTGGAATAAACCAAATAAACTATTAATTTCAGTCGTGTCTAACAAATAATAGTTCTCCAGTCTGGCTTCTAGTTTTGGCGATGTTGTAAAGTACGACATCAATAAAATAACCGCGATTGCTTAATGTAAAACATGTTTTGTATTTAAAAGCAGCCGAGGATACTTAGGGGAACTGTTTTTTCAACCTTATTCGATTTTTAAGAAAAATGATCACTCGAATCAAGCGGCAACTCTTTTCAATTCGCCGTTGAGTTGAAAGCAATAAATCTATGATGGTTTACAATCGTTTTTTTGTTCAACCTAAGGCAAGTTTAGTCTAATTTATCGGTCAGATAATTTCAACCTCTAACATTAAAATCACTAATTATTACTCTAATGCTGTGGTCCGGGATGAATTCCATCACATCATCCAAATAGTAGAAAAATAAATCTTTATATTTATAGAATCTATGAAGTAGTTGCCACACGATCAAAAACTATCCACTGACATTTTATTTTTTATTACAGAATACACCGAAATGGTAAACAACTTACAAATTGCTTTCGAGAAAGCAACTAAAAAATACTTTGAACAAAATTCATCGGACGAAGAAGGTATTTTAGAATATCCTGAACTTAAAACCAATGTATTCCGTGAAAAATATTCACTCAACAAGAATAGCACATTAAATTCATCGACTTCATCATTGGTGAAAGAGCATCCGCCTACTAGTAGTACAATAACCACCACTATCAACAGTAGCACCACAAACGACTTATCATTGAGCAAAAAACATAAAAATAATTTAAAAACTATGTCGTCGTCGTCCACTCTCGCTAATGAATCGAATGACGACGATGTTGATGACGATGATTTTGTTGATATTACGAAATCAAATCGTAATATAAAAAATAATACAAATAGTAGTAATAGTAATAATACCAACAATAGTAATAGTACAAAAAAATCTAAAAAAATTAAAACCGATGGTGAAGTGCTACTAGTAAAAAATAAAAATGATAAAATATCCAAAGAAAAGGATAAAATTTATCCAAAAGGTGTTAAACGTAAGCACAAGGAAAAGGAAAAAAAGAAGAAAAAACGGAAAAATAGTGAACAAGACAATGATATTGATGATGATGATGATCGTCATCATCAACATCATCACAGTGATAATGAAAATGAGACAAAAAGTGATTTTCCACTGAAAAAGGTGAGCAAACCATTAGAAGAATCACCGTTAAAATCGGAAGATCATAAAACATTAAAAAAATTGAAACAAAATTTAAGCAAACATAAATCAAAGCATAAAGATGCACTAATTGGTACTCTAGGTTCATCGATTGATAAAAAATTACTAAAACGTGAACTGAAAAAATCAAGAAAGGGTTCGTCAAATAAAAAGATTCGCAGTAAAAAAAATAATATCGACCTATTGGTCGCAAATAGTGATAATAACAGTGATCAAGATGTTGGAGGAGTTGATTATGATGATGAAGATCCTAAAGGCGGTGGCTTTAGTTCGGACCAAAGTGTCATTGATTACCCAATTAAAAATAACCGTAGTAGTAATAATAATAATAATAATCGTCGTAGTGATAGTAAAACTAAAACAACAAAAATAAATAAATTAAAAGACAATAAAACGTCATCCACCCCTCAGTCATCATTATCATCTAAAAAAAAATTAAAAAGTGCCTCAAAATTAATTGTAACATCATTGAACAATGATCATCATAATACCGTTGACGATGATGATGATGAAGGTGATTTAGCTTCAATTTCTAGTCATAATTTATCGCATGGACCAAGTCCATTACCGCATTCAGCCTACTCGTCCGATAATGAAATGAGCAGTCGTTTGAATGATTTTAATTATGATTTTGAAACAAACGAAAAAATTTCAAAACATAAACAAATTTCGCTTAAACCACCGACACCCGATATTAAAGATAAATTTGATTTGATCAAAGAACGTCGTCGTAACAATAATAGTAATTGTAGTAGTAATAATAATAATCAGCAGGACGAGAAATGGAATCAAATTGTTAAGGAAGCGGAAAAAATTCAAAAATCTAAAAGTTCGGTTAACAATCAAAATCAAAAAAATAAAAATTTAAAGTTAAGCGAAACTATTGAAAAGCTAAAAATGAGAAACGCAAAAGTTCCACCACAAAAGGAGACGGCAGTAAAATCAAACAAACTGTCCCAAAAAGTAGAAAAAATTAAGAAAACTAAGGAAAAAATTAAAGAAAAAGATTCAGTGAAAAATAATGATACGAGTAAAGATGAATACGACTTTATCGAAGATGAGCCGAATACTTCGACGATTCATGCTAGTAATAATAATAAAAAGGATACTAAAACAAAAGAGACTAAAGTAAAGGAAATTAAAGTAAAAGATGCTAAAGAAAAGGAACATAAAGTAAAAGAAAATAAAGTGAAAGAAAATAAAGTTAAAGAAAATAAAATTAAAGATAATAAAATAAAGGAAAAAAAAGTAAAGGAGCCAAAAGAAAAGGAAGTGCCCAAACCCGTACCTAAAGACGATAAGGTCGAGAAGTTAAGTAAAAAAAATCTCATGAAAAAACCTGTTCCACCGCCTGCAAATAACAAAAAAAACAACACAAACGTTGCCGTTTTAGATTTTGAAACTGAACAAACACTGAAAGATATCAATAAATGGTTAGAGCATACACCACGCTTCTCAGAATTCAGTTCGGCGAGTAATTCACCATCTCGATATACTCTCGATGAAATCGAAACGATTCCATTGAATTCACAACTAGACGCAAGTGAATTTAAAAAGTCCACACCGCCATATGATACGCCTAAATCACCCACTGGTGTCAAATCGAAGGATCCTATTAAGGATATTAATAAAATTGCCACCTCACCGACCAAAGAAATCTTATCCAGTGATAAAAAATCAAATTCAATTCCAACACAAAGTTCGATTGATTCTAAATCAAATACAATTACTACTAGTAGTAGTGCAATAATACCACCACCAATAATTCCGGCCGGTAATCTTCCCGGTAGTAGTAGTAGTGCCGGTGCAAATGCAAATTCTAAAAAAGAATTAAAAGAAAGTAAACGTAAATTAAAAGAAAAAGTAGCACCACCAATACCACGAAAACGTGAGTTGCAGAGAACCATAGAACGATTGCAACCCGGTAAAACTAAAGGTAATTTAATAGGCAGCATGATGAACCAAAAGCCTACCGATGATTCACATCCTCTTGGTAATCTATCGAAATTGAAAGAGATTAAAAATTCCTTGGTCGTTAAAACCGATGACAATAGTCCTAAATTAAGTTTGGGCACTGTATTGAATACCGAAAACTTTGGACTAGTTCAACAACATAATTTTAGTGATGATACGGTAAATGATAAAATTAGTGATGTGGAAGATGAACCTAGTGAGAAGAAGGAATGTGTCGATTCCCCGACAGAAGTAGACGGTACTAGCGATAGCGAGGAAAAAAAGAGCGAAACTAAAATTGTTATAGAATCAGAAGTTACTACTAAAATTGGCGATGAAGTGAAAGATGAATGTGATATAAAAGATGAGAAAGAAGGTGTGAAAGATTTGAAAAAGGAAACTCTCGTCGATGTGATTCCGAAAGAGAAACCTAATGCCACACCAAATTTAAGTGCATGGTTTAAAGCGTTTGGAGCACCGAAAAATAACGTACAAAAGAAGAAGGACGAAACGGAAGAAGCTACTAATTCCGGTGGAAATAGCACACCTGGTAACAGTACACCAACGACTCCGGCCATTAGTAGTAATATTCTAGAACCACCGATTATTGAGAGTATTGATACTAAAAAGTCATCGGAATTAATATCATCGTTAAGTTCAGCAATTCCGGCAACCACAGAAACCTTAACGTACTTATTGCCAGGACAGCGACAACGAAAAGCAAGTACAGGAAGTACAATATCGGAGCAGTCTTCATTTAGCCAAGATCCGGATAGTCCACGTATTGGAATTGATGAGCGTTTAGGACAGTATCCATCAACGTATCCATCTCCGATGGGTGCATCTCCGATTATGGTATCACCAAAACCTGATGATATGATTACAAAAACATCGCCATACCCCTTAAATGGGGCTATAAAAGTAGGATTTTATCAGGATACAACGAGCAAAAGTAGCCCAGATAAAAGCAGTAGTCCGCGTGAACTTCCGACTCCACCATATCCAAACTACTCATCACATGTTTATTCATCGGCTTCACCGACTGGCTTCAATTACGGTACAAGTAGTTACAATCCGAATTTAGATACCGCAATAAATCCAACACGTGCTAATTATTATGAACAATATAAGCAACCACATTCACAGGAATCTGATTATAATTCCAGTATGAGCCCGACAACAAATCCAACATCGCCATATCAAGCACAACAATCGACATTTCATCAAACGCCTCAGCAGCAGCAGCAGCAACAACAACAAAATTCATCATACCATCAAAATCCGGCAACTGTAGTTAGTGCTAACACTAATAATAATATTACGCAACCAGGCCAAGGTTCAATCTCACCATATCAAAGTAATGCGGTGTCACAGCAGCAACAACAACCTAGTTCACCGTTTCAACCAATTCAGCCACAAAGTACAACAAAATCGATGAATCCTATTAGTCCGCATTCGCCATTTTCTCATTCAAATCACAGTTCACCGTACTCACAACATGATCCTAACCCACCATACTCGAATACTAATAACAGTGCAAGTAATACTGGTACAACAAACTCAACTGGTGGTGATACCACATCATATGCAGCCACAAATAATGCAACAATGTCACCAAAGTCTGGTAATCAACCAGCAAATTCGTCAAAATCAAATAGCATATCATCACAGCAGCTGGCTGACTGGTCTACAAATAACCAACCAAATAACTACACAAGCATGAATTTAAATACTCTCAGCACCGGTGACAACGTCGTTAATAACAGTCAAAATAGTAATCAAATGCAACAGCAGCAGCAACAACCACCGCAAGCACACCAAGCCCATAAACAACAGCAACCACCGCAAAATTTACACAATCCATATCTCCATAATATCGATAATTCAGTTTATCATCAGAATTTAATGGATAAACGGAATTTGCTGTTGACACAACAGATGCAAATGTTTTCCGGTGGAAATACTGGAAATCAAGCTGTCAACACAACCGAGTCGAGTAGTTGTCATATGAACGATATGATAAATATGGGATATAATCCACCAACTAAACCAAAAGAGCAACAAAATCTTCAAAATATGTCTGGCACAGATGTTTCGAGTAAAAAACTTGATACACTAAAGTCTGACGAACAACAACAATCGTTTTACGAACATTTAATAGGAAATATGTCGTATAGTAAAAGTGGCCAACCGACAAACGCATCAATGCCAGGTTTTGCAAAACCAATTACGGATATTTCCACATCGAAAGCTTTCGATATGTATAATAAAGCGGCGAACTATCCAAAAACATTAACATCTACTGCATCGACACAAGACATGATAAATATGGGCGGTGGTGGTCAAGTCAATTATCAAACGCCACAAAACGTTTCAATGAATTCTGTGCCGCAAAAACTGAATGAATCTCAATTAAAGCAACAGCTAACGCAAAATACAAGCAGTGGTTATAACTTACCTATTGCGGCCCAACAGCAACATTCGCAACTACAGAATAAACATAATTTGAGGTCGCAAGGTACGAATAATAGTGCATCGGGTGGTGGTTTAACAGATTTAGTGATTCCGAATCCAAAAGCAAATCAAGATTTGAGCGTTAATCAAAATCAGGGAAAATTATCAGGTACGTTGTGAATAAATTCCAATTGTAGAAAAGTTTAATCCATCACTATATTTTTTGTTGTTGTAGGAAATTCAAATCAGCAGATGGGCATGGATTTAGGATCATTTAAAAGTTTTAATGCACCAACCGGTCCCCCATTGGTCGATCCTGCTTTACGAAATTTGGCATCGCTATCAATGATGGATCGATACAGTAGCGATGAACAACGGTTTATAGGTTTACAGAGCTCAGCCACTGGCTACTATGATAGTAAAATTTCTCCATCGCATATGTATCCCAAGCCATTACAGCAAACACCAACGTCTAGTATGCAACAAATGTTCAGTTCTGGCATGCCAAATTCTTTTCAGTACAATCGTGAACAGCAGAATCCATTTAGTTCAGTCAATTCGCCTAGATTACAACAGGATTGTAGTGCACAACAAAAGAATTTAAATATAAATCAAGTTGGAATGAATCTAGAAACGAAACCAGAGAAGAAACCAAAAAAATTGGGTAAAAAAGCTCAAGCAGCGGCTGCGGCAGCTGCAGCAGCCGCCGCCGCCGCAGCAGCTGTACAATCCCAAAGTATGAGTAGTCAAAATATATCTCAACAACAAATGCAACAGGCTCAAACCAATCAACAAGTCGTACAGCAGACTCAACAATCACAACAAGGTTTTCAATCATATGCCGGACTTAAAAATACACCGACCACAACCGAGCCCACGCCAATTTCATTAAAAACATCGAGTGTTCCGGGTAGTGCATTCAATTTTGGACCGACACCAACCGGATTGGGATTGTACGGTGAAAATTCAACGTATTTAGATGATTATAGGGGGGCATCGAATCCATATTATATCGGTACGCCACATCGTAGCACGCCCGAAACATCCGACGATAAAACATCGTCAAATAATTCAACAGTAGCTGCAGCGGCAGCGGCTGCTGCCGCCTCGCCATATCATCAATTTTTGTCACATCCATCGCGAGCATCATATCCATTTGTCAATTCACAATTGGAACCACCAAATCCGGCTATCTATCAACAATATGTAAATACAATGTTAAATCAAAGTTTACTAGGTGCAGCCGCGGCTGGTGCTCCACCCGGTACATATCCACAAACAGCATACCATCCTCTTATGCATAAACACTATGATGCTATGAATTCCATGAATCGACCATGGTTTCCATAAAATTAAATTTAGATAACTATCTGTGTTTTTCTTATTTAGTTTATTTGTGAAAAGTGAAAATTTTATTTAACAAAAAAAAACTTGCCAAAGATAAAATTATAATAAGTTAAAATTTTGGTCTCTTAATTAATTGTTAATTTTGTTTCCTAATTTGTTGTGTTTAGAAAAGTGATGATGTTGCTCGTTGCGTTGCAACAAATAATGTGGAAATTATAATTTATACATAAAATATATTTATATATGTATAACATTTTTGTTTAGGTTTATAATTATGTAATTAAATATCTTTAAATAATTATTATACGTGTAACTAACTAACGATATTTAGAAATTTAAATCAGTATTTTTTTGTTTGAGTAGAAAAAGTTTATTTGATGAAATTTAAATAGCACGTCTGACGAATCCGAGGTCTGATGATTTTATGTTTATATGTATTGTCGCCCGAATCATAAATGTACTACTTATTGTGGAAGATTAAAAAAAAAAATAATAATTTTTATAACAGGTTTCTTCCACTTCTATGTCTTCTATGAAGATTTACTCTGTGTCGATCTTTAAATTGTATCGTATATTAGCTGCAACATTAAAAAAGCTACATTTTAAAGTGTACATTTTTATTTTGTTTAGTTTTTTAAATAAATAACTGTTAGGTGATGGAATTAACTTTTTAATTTTTAAATTATATAAAAACCACATTTTTAATTTGTTTAAAATTTTAATTATAATAATATTAAATACATTTAAATATATTAAAATACATAATATTATATTCATTATAAATGGGCTAAGTGTTTATATATAAACTACAACAAAATAAAAAAAATCATCATAAAAAATTAGGAAAAACCAAAGACAAAACCGTTAATTAAAAACATAAAAATAATTTTATTTCATATAATCGTAGTACATGACAAAAAATAAAGATTTTTGTTTATTTTTAATTTTAATTATCATATTATAATAATTAAATAAGAGAGAATCTCTTTTATCTTTTTTTTTTAGTTAATTTTCTACATTTCTTCCACTATTTTAATATATTTAGTTTATTGCACAATAAATAAATTAAATATTATAAATTATAACAATAAAATTTAAAATAAAAAATATATAATGTACATTCCTGTAAATAATTTATATAAATGTAATCAAATGAATTATTAAATATATAATTATAAATATATATATATATATATATATATATATATATATATATATATATATATATATATATATATATATATATATATATATTTATATATATATATATATATATATATATATATATATATATATATATATATATATCTACGAAAAAAAATATTTTTAATAATTTAAGTAATCAAAATAATAACATGTAGATTTTTTAAAAATATTACAAAATTAAAACAAAAAAAATATTAAATAAATAAAATAAATTTTTAGAATTTTTAGATAATTAAACATATTACCTATATTATATATATTTATTTTATATATATATATATATATATATATATATATATATATATATATATATATATATATATATATATATATATATATATATATATATATATATAATATAAATTAAATTAATATTAATTATATTTACAAAAATTATTATTATTTAAACAATTTTATTTTATTATTAAATCTATAATTTTATCATTATTTTTAGTGTAAAAATTATTAAAATAAAGCAAAATTATATAAAAATATTAAAAAACAAAAAAAAAATTATAATAACAAAACAAAAATTAAAATAAATAAATGCATACAATATTATTATTATTAATTGATTTTTGATGTAATTATATATATTAATAAAATAAAAGAATAAATAAAATATTAATTTAAAAAATTAATAATTAAAAACAAAAAAAAAATAAACTACGAAAATTATTACTTGATGAAAATCAAATGAATAAAATATAAGTAAAATTTATTTTTTATTTTATTTTTGGGTAACACGGCGGACAAAGCGAACCACCGAGAACCTAAGAACCTATTAATTGAGGTTCTCATGTACGTCCCTCTACAAACTGGTAGCGGTTGTTAGATGTACTATTATCAGGGGGTTTATTATGAAACATATTCGCTTTCGCAAAAATTCGATTCGCTGCGAATTATAGTATTACGAATTTTTTTTGCTTTCGAAAAATTCGATATGAATCGAATTTTACGAAACAGTGACGTCAAAATCCGACTACTCTATAGATAGCGAATAGCGTATTATTCGAAGTGTCAATGATAGTGGTTGAATATTTTTCTTGTGTTAAATAAAGCTAATTAAATTGTTTTGTTAAATATTAAAAATATTTTTATGAGTTTTAAAGATGTAAGATGTTAATGACATTGTATGATAAATGAACGCGTCGATTATAGAACTCGCCGGATTGCTGCGGCGGGAGTTTTATTCGATTTTGACGTTTTTCGTATTACAGAAAACGTTGGCTCAAAAGTGATCGAATGGTGGTAATACAATTTGAAAAATACGTAATATAGAAACCGCTCAGTGAAATACACTCTATATAAAAAGTGTCATTTTGAATCCGCATGAAATTCAAAACAAAATCTGAGTAATTATGTAATAAATTCGCTAGGGTCCCCAATTAAAGAAATGGGCGTTTGACAACTGCAATTGACTTAAATCAATAATTTATCTAAACTTTTAATATTTATTTATTGTAACAAGTTTATTTTATTATAAGATGCAATAAAAAACAACTAATTCCAATGTAAACATTTTGACAGCTAGTAAAATTGTAGTTCGATAACACAGTTTTGCGAATCGGAAATATAACTTTCCGTCGGGTTCTATAATGCAAATAATTTTAAATGCGGATCGGATGTACTCCCGGCGCACTAAATCCGGCGAGTTCTATAATCGACATAATTATGAAACCGATCGCATTTTTTGCGATTTTGTGGATGCGAAGCGCCGCTTCCAATTGTATTATGAAATGCGATTGTCGTATATTGTATTGCATATCGCCTTTTAACGCAAAGTGGCTGACACCAAAGTCGATTTTTTTCAAAACTACGGCAAAGAGCGCTTCATAGCGCTCATCTTGAACCAAATATTCAATAAGTTGTACGCCAGCATCATATATTCGATCCTTGAGCGATGACTTTAGATTTTTTTTAAGCGACTGACATACGACATCGAAGCAGCCACCAATGTTGGCACTGGACGAAAATTTAACAAACCACTCGCGCTCAGGTATCATAATGAATCAGGTTCATAATTAACCCAAAAACCACAATACACAGTTTAATAACTGAAAAGTCCTCATGTCCCTGGAGAAAATATCTGCTGGATTGGATTTGGAAGTAACATGTATCCACGGATGAGATTCTCATAAATTTTGAATGGTACCGACTCGATTAGCAACGAACGTGTTCCGCAGTAAAATTTGAGTTTATAATTCTAGGGCATAATTCTAGGGCTAAATGGAATTGGAGCCACTCTGGATTTACTACACACAAGATGCACAACGCTATAGAGATTCATATAGGCAAAGCTTGATTCTAATCACCTTTTAGTAGCTACAATTTTTGAATGGATAGTTTTCCAAGGAATCAAAGGTTTGGATCAAAGATGCGTGTGCTACTTCCGAAAGCAAAGTACGTTTTGTTATACGACCATCTGTAGACATTTGGACGTTAAATTTGAAGATAATCTTCTTATCAGGTTTCCTTAATAATCCCCAGGTTTTGATGAAATGTTGTCGCCATTATGAGTACCTTTTCACATTCTGACGTCATGCAGTACCGTGTTTCAGTTTGAGCACCGTTTCTAAAGACTCATGGCGCCTAAATGAAGGATTGGTGATATCTCGGATTTCATTTGTATGGCCTGTGGAATGGTTTGCGACAGACAACAGATCATCGACATAAAAGTCATTTTTTATGACAGAGCTGCGGCTGCTGGAGCACGAATGAAAGTTTCCAAAGCCAGTAGAAGCAGGCAACTCGTTGCAACGAAAGCCAATATATACATTGATAGCAGCAGTCAACGTCTTCTGATCGCGTCGGCGTTAAACCTGAAACGACAAAAAATCAAAAATAATTCGGTTTCCACTACAGGCCCTACTAGTAAATCGTTGAGCGAACTACCATTTGATGATGTTGCCAGCCCATCGAAAACCACGCACAATTTAATGGAAGAACTGTCAGGCTTTAACACTGGAACTTAGTTATGACTGCTACATTTTTGTTGATGTGAACTAAACCATCAAATAATTTATGAAATCAGTCCATTGAATTAAATCACTAGAAAATATCTATGGAATTTCAGGAAGTCTATAGTTGCTTGAACAGCGGCTTTAGTGGGTGACGGGTAGGCCCCCAGTCGTCAAAATCCACCAACCGCATTGTTGTTGTATTGAGAATCCTACATTTTTACAAGTTCGTTTAGTACGTTGAGTTCAGCTAAGCAAGGAGCGTCCAAATTTAGATCACGTTCTGAGAGTTGGCCCCGAGCTATTTTAGTGGACCCATTCAAGAATAGTAAGAGGGTCAGGATATCACCTACAGAAACACATATATCTGGGACAGTATCATTTCCTGATCTAAATGAAGACCAGGTAAACGAAGGCAAAATAATTGAGTTCGAACGTCCTAGTGTTTCGAAATTATCTGCATTTAAAAAGGCGATAACCTGTTCGAATGTGTGCAGAATAGGAACAGTGTGCATGACGAAATAAAGAGATTGGTTCGGTTGATTAAACTTTTCTATAGTGAGGTGGAACAGGAATTGGAAGAACTCAGTGAGAAATTGGGAAAATCTGAGATGGTTTGAAGAAGAATCGTTAAGATACGGGTCGGCATCACAATACGGATCTGCACGTTATAGTGTAGATTGTACGTTTCAGCGATTCGAGACCCCTTGCTGCGAGACCAGCAGCTTACCTATTTACCTGATCTACAATTAGGCAAAAAGAAACGCATTACAACCAATACGCGTACTCTAATAAATCTGCAGCAAACCCTAAAGCCTTGACACAGGAAGCCGTTGTAGAAATAAGGGACATACATTGATGTGAATAAACAGGACGAAGTACTTCAGGCTCTTGAATCGCTGGTGGAAGAAACTAAAGGTATTGCCTCTATAAAAATGCGACCAGAAGAAGAGAAAGTGGTCGACTTTGCGGATGATGTGGCAGTTGTTGTGGTGGCAAAATATAGAAAGGAGGTGGAATAGATATATGTACCTGGAGTGTAAGAGTCATTCAGTATTGGATACCGTCTATGGGTTTAGAGTTGGTGGAACAGAAGACAGAAGTAGTTCTGATCTCCAGTAGGAAAAGGATAGAAACTTTGGATGGGTGGATAACAGATTATTTCTAAGCCTTTTATTAAGTGTGATAATCGGTGCTAGACTATCATTCAAACTCATTTGGACAGTGTGCGTGAGAAAGCTGGGAGAGTAAATGGGCTTTATCGCGAATAATGCTGAACGAAGGAGGTGCTCGTCAGAATCGCAGATTACATGTTTTCTGAAGTATGGCGCACCGATTTGGGCGCATGAAACTGGACATTGGACATCTTCATATAGAGGGATAGATTCCTACCTGAGTTAGTTCATAACAGAACATATTTGTTTTCGTGCTATATAAGATGATTATCCACTGCTCTGAGTGTGTAGAAGACAATTCTCCACTGCTCTGAGTGTGTACAAACTTGAGAATGTAAAATACGTGTTTTGTGAATGTTCGCACTTTGACAACGAAAAATCTGTCATATTTAGGTATGTGAGAGTCAACCTAGCTAGCACCATCAAATATTTATTGACTGTATTCTAGAATTCGAGGGAACGTAGAGAATGGCACGATAATTAGAGAGGCTTAGTAGTTTCACGAGGCCAAATGGCAAAGGAATGATGGTCTCTTGTAAGGTCTGAATATTAGAGATGGATAGTGACATTCGATAGGAGAGTCATGCTCATGATATATAGCCCTAAATGCGACGATGAGGACTGAGTTCACTTTTACGTGACCACAAGATCAGGAAGCGCCTAGGACGTTGCTGTCGTTGTCTTTTTCGGGGTATCTAGAACAATATGAAAAGCAAGCTACGGATCGAATTCAATGAAGCTGGATTGTTGATATGGTACGTGCCAGCAATGGCCTGTAAAAACCGTGTTATTATTACTATCCACCCCCAACGATGTGCATGCATGACTTATCTATATATACAAAGAACTAATCCATGCCTGTCTATCTATCGTTTTTACTTGTCATTTATAATTCAAAGTCTAAGATAAAAATAAATTGATTGACGGGTATCCGTAGCACGCGATTAGATTTTATAATAATCTATAAATACATAACACTCACTATTAACTATGGTAAAATACGTCATAGTTGTTTGATCGCCATTTTTTCGTTAGATTTTGTTTAATTGGTTCAACGTTCACTTAAATAATCGTATATATGTATTGTGTACACAAAAAAAGTTGAATTTATATTAAGATCAATTACATTGTTATCATATAGACTTAAAGATAAAAAATATCTCGTTGATAAGGCGACCAATTCGTATATATTGGAGAAGATAATTTTTAGTCTATTCGCAACTTCATTCGGCGTAAGGCCATATGTATAGACGATAAACGTAGTTTTTAATTATAGTTAAAGTTACGTATTTAATTAATTTATAGACCATAAATAATGTACTTTGTTCGTGGTAATAAAAAACCGATAGCATTGTGTGATAGACTGAATATTTTTTAATTATTCACTTGTTGCCATTAAATTTCGTCGAGTTGACAAATTTAATTTTCCTATATAGTCAATTTCAGCGTAGAGTTCCATAAAAAAAAATATTGGTTTCCAATAAGAATCCGAAAGAGATAAATATACTATCTTACCAATATATTTTTACATCTCTTTCGACCAATCTTATTTGACAGTAATTTAAATAAAAAATTGTCAGTATCGAATTGTCAGAGGGTAGCAAAGCAATCAATATATCAACAATAGTTAAAGGAAATAATAGTTAATTTTAATTTATTAATTGTGTTTTAATTTATTTAATTATATGTGTGATTTATTTAACTAATAACGTACATTTTAAAATTATTATACATAGTATTTTATTTAATAAGTTAGGTTATGTCCATTTTACGTTTTGTAACATTATGTGATTTTTAATTCAATTAAATTTTAATAATACATATATAATTTAATTAATATTCAATAAATTAAAAATGGGCCTTTCAAACATAAACAAAAGATTTCTACCACTGAAAGCACATTATTTCCTATGGAACGCTGGTAAGATGTTAAAATTGATTTTCTTGATATTATCCAAAATATCTAGACGTTTCGTTTCTTTAATATCGTTTATTTTTTTAGGTACCGGACCAATTGTTCCGTTTATGACAACATATGCTAAACAATTGGGATTTTCATCAACCATAGTTGGCACAATTTATACGGTGCTTCCTATAAGTGGATTACTAGCAAAGCCGTTTATTGGCGCCATTGCTGATAGATTTCACAAACAAAAATTATTCTTTTTACTTTTCCAAGTGAGTAGATCCAATGAAATAATGAAATCTAATATACATATTCTTAAATTTATTAAGAAGGGTTAGATTACAGGGGCAGATGTTTTAAACACGTTTTCATATTTTTTGGTGTTGTTTTTTTTTTGCAGTTGCTAACAATTCTCGCATTCCTAAGTATTAAATTCATTCCGGCTATACCACAAACGTCCAATGTTAATTTTCATTGTAACAATGGTGCATCGAATTTTCAACATTGTGAAGCGACCGAAGATGATATACAACAATGTATTGTCGAAGAAATACAAAATTCGGCGAGTAATGCAACGGTTGATTGCAAGGTGAGTGAAAAAAATTATTCGTTTGTAGTGTTGCTTTTATTTTACTTTCTATTCAGATTCTGGTTGTTCTGAAATCGTCGTTTTTAGAAGGGTAACCGCTATCTGTTGTAACCACCGATGCTTCTGTATTTAGGTACCTTCTTAATAAATTCGAGTAACATTCTGTATTCCTTTCCATTTCCTTGGCTCGTTTTTGGTTGACGGTGTCAAAGTCCTCATTTCTTGTGTACCACGGAGCATAGACGATGCTACGAAGAACTTTTAGAACTTCTATATCATTTTGGTGTTTGTTTGCTTAGTACATCTTGGATACTGTAGGTCCTTATCGGCTTTAGAATTTGCCTATGTAGCAGCAGCTTGTTGTTGATTGCAAGTTCAAATCCGCTACCTATGAGCCAATACATTTTTCTGAAATGTGGTTCTATCCTCTTGTTTACATGATCTCTCCTGTTGAGTTTGTCATCTGCAAAGGTGGCTATAGTTCCTTCATTTGTGGTTGGAATGTCCCTTGTATAGGATATAGACATGATTGGTCCCGAGACACTTCCCTGCGGAACACCTCCAGAAATTTTCGATGGTTCGGATCATTCATCGTAATATTTTACTCGAAAGATTTTAGTATGTCATAGAATTTTCCCCCTGTGCTTGGAAGGCACCACCGTGCCTCTTAAAATACGTCTAAACGAGCATGTTATCCTTAGAGTTCCAACTAAAGGATGGATCACTGGACTGACTATCCGCATCCTTAAAAAACTTCAATGTGCAGTCGATAAGAAAATCAGGCTTGTATGATGGCACTATATCAGCCATGAAAATGTATCGATTGAAACTCGTTGCTCTCCAAGAAATTCGATGGCAAAAAGTGGAGACCAAATGACCTCGGCGATCTTGGTGTTAGTTTTCTTTTTGGACCTCAAATGAAAAAGGCTGGTTTGGAATTTAAAACAGTTGATAATCGCATGTATAAGCTACGTTTACGGATGCAACTAACCAACCTATCATCATTTGTGTTCATGCGCCCACTGATGTAAGCTCATAGCTAAAAACTTATTTTACAATAATTTCGATGGTCTGATTGGCTGGCTCCATGCCGGAGAACGACGTCAGAATAGTGATTGGTTACTTTAATGCTAGATCTGGCAAAAATCATATTTATGTGAAAAAATAGTTCCATACTCCTAACACGAACTAGCGACCGGTAATAGATAGAGAATGAGTTACTTTGCGATCGCGTATGACCTCATTTTTCTTTTTTTTTGTGCATTGCTCAAACCAGTCTATTACTGTCTTACATTATATTAGAGAGATTCACTCCTCTGGTGGATGAAGTTATAAGTGACTTCCAAAGAAGATTTCGTCGGAATCGATTAGTCAGTGATCAAGTTTTTCATTGATGATGAGACATTAAAAAATAACAATATAAGAATGCCACACTTTTACAAATGTCAGGCGTATAATCACACACGCAAATACTGTAATGAGGAGCCCAAATGCGTAAAGTGCGGTAGAAAACATCTATCAAAAAACTGCAACAAAAGTAAGAACGAACCAGTGAAATGTATACACGATGGTAATCATCACCCACCAAATGAACAGAGGCTGCGAGGTAGCCAAGGAACTGCAAAGAATGAGAGACAACAAGAGTAATCAGACAAGTAAGAGTTCTCAACTTAGGATGCAAACTTATCCAAAACAAATCCCTCTAAAGCAAGAGAAGGGACAACATATGCACACATGTCTAAGCAGAATGAACATACCAGAACAACACCGTGTCAGGAAAATCATATCCTACAAGAAATACTTCAGAAACTAAACGCTATCAATTCACATCTGGCTGCGCAGGACAAAAGGCTAGAATTAAAGGCGAGCTACTGAAAAACAAGAATAGGGACTAGGGGCATTGTGAAATACACCGACGAGCCAAGATAAAAAATAACGGAGGAGGAAATATGCCAAGGAAATATGCCAAGATAAAAAATAACGGAGGAGGAAAAAATAACGGAGGAGGAAATATGCAAGTAGCTACTGTTTCTATTGAAACCAAAAATTGCAACCTCTATAGTATATCAGCATTTTACTGTCCATCCAGATACAACCCCGAAACAAAAGACATCAAACTTCTTAAATCACTTGGTAGTAATTTTATTATTGGAGGCGACTTTAACACGAAAAAAATATTCTGGGGATCAATAGAACTACTCCTAAAGGAAAAGAGCTACTTTTAACAAGAAGCAGGCAGAACATTAAAATGTGAGTTTTAATGTTCTAAACATTAAACTTGTTGGCCTACGAACCCAAATAAAATTCAAGACCTTCTGGATTTCTATATATTAAGGGGTATCTCCGAAAATTACTTAGCAGTCGAAAATGAAGAAAGGCTCTCATCAGGCCATTCTTCGTTTTTAATGACAAGTGGCACGTTAATAAAAAATCAAGCTTTTCAAGACTAACAAATTGGGATTACTTTCGGCATTTAGTAGAAAAAAGTGTGAATCTACAGGTACAGATGTCGAATGCCTACATGATAGAAGAAGAGCTGGAAAGTGTAGTAAAAGCGGCCTGGAAAGCGCTCATATTCAGCAAGGAATATTTCAAAAAAGTATAAAATATCCAGTTGAAGTAACAGCGTTCGTTAAAAAATAAAGAAATTGGCAGAGAACTACAGCTCCTGAAGACAAGACCATCCAAAACAACTTGTGCAACAAACAAACTACTAATAATGGTGATCAGTAATGAGACAGTTGCCAGCTTCCTGAGTAACCTAAAACGGACTATTCCCTGTGGAAGGTCACCAAAGGTTTGCAAAGACCTCAAAATGAAAGAACCAGCCATATAAATGGTTGATAGAACCTGTGCTCGCAGTGATAAGCAAAACGCTGATCTGTTTGCCGAACATTTAGAAAATATCTTCAAACCACTAACTGGACAAGTCCTTGCAGACAAATCACTAACGAAACTATAATCAGCACATAATCAATGCTGCCTTTAGACTAAGTGATGTTTCGAGACAGTGGAAAGTAGCGGAAATCATAATGATTCCAAAGCCTAATAAACCGCTAAACGACTAAATATTGTATAGGCCAATCTCTTTACTAACATCAAAGATTTTTGAAAGACTATGTCTCAAGAAACTAAATCTAATCATAGAGAACAGAAAGCAACAGAAAGTTTTTCTCCAGTTTATAGAAATCAATCGTTTACGGTTGTAATGCTTTTGACATCCAATGGGTGTAATAGTTGTAATGTTTTTATACATTTCCGACTAAGGAATGTATAAAAACTTAAAATTGAATTTTAATATTTATTACTAAAAAAGATAAACAATATTTAATTTTCGTCATGTTTTGCCGAAGAAATATTACTGAAGAATTCTGCAGAATTTTTCTATGAAAGCGGCTTAACCATTTATAACTCCGGCATTATCGAAGAGTACTTTGTGATTTTCATTTACAATTTGGCTAATTGTAGAATTAAACATCACTTGCTCTAATTTGACATTTTCTTTTTCGATAATTTGCATTACATTACCGTTTATTGCCATTTCACTACCAGTACTATTTTTACTGCTTGTAAATAACTCTCTATTATGGCACATGTGTTTTCTATCAGCTCCCAATTTTTGCACGTGCCTCTTGTGGTTTAGTACGACAATTTCGAATAAAATGCCAGATTTTACTACAATTCCAGCATTTAATTTGTTTCTGTTAATTTTATTGGTACTCAATACAATAAAACTTGACATTATTAATCGAATCAACCTAAGTTTTATAGTTTAAATGCTTTTTAAAAAAATTTCATTTAAGAAGTCCAAAGTCGAAGTCGTCGTTATGAATTATGAAAAGTACTTAAATAAAACAGACTTGTTTCAACTATGAAAGCACATGGTGAACATGGTGATTTATTTTATTCATTTGACTGGTAGGTATATATTACCCAATAAACCACAAACAAAGATTACATATAGAAATGCATATACACAATAGACAGTCTCGTCAAATATTGTCGTCCTCGTTTAATACATTTAGGATTACATTTTCAATTTTTTGCACGATAAATTCAATCAACAAATGTGGGTCAACAGCTAATCCTAAATCGTTTTAATAAATTTATTCGCTTCCATTTTTCTAAATTTTCTAAAATTTAGTTTAAAAAGGCATATAATATAATTTTTTTTAGCTGAATTGTGCCATGACACCATCACTTTGGAATATTGTCTGCACCAATTGGAATGAAACGACATATTGCCCGGATGATAAAACTACAAATAGTTTGGAATTTATCACAATCGTTAAAACAAGTCAATTAGAAGTGATAAAAAATTGTCTGTTTTTTAATGTACAACATGCCGTGTTTCCCGATGGTTCATACGCTGCCCTATATTGTCCAGGGTCAAATGATGCTAAACCGTATTTTGGTACAGAATGCGAAGTCGTTTGTGATAATATACCGATTACCGAACTTTTAACTAGATGGAAAATACCAAACGATGAAGTAACAGGTTTATATCAGTTTTGGTTACTGTGTACATTTTTAATTGCTAGTTGGGTGGGCATGGCCGTAGTCGTAAGTGTTGGCGATGCCATCTGTTTAGAAATGTTAGAAGATAAACATTATTTGTATGGTAATCAACGATTATGGGGTGCGATTGGTTGGGGGATATTTTCTATAATTGCCGGATTACTGGTTGATCTATTTTCACATGGACAATCGATCAAGGATTATTCGGTTGTTTTTTATATGATGGCCTTTTTCTTATTAGGCGATATATTTATATCGTCGAAACTAGAACATCGGCAAACAAAAATTTCGGGAAATATTTTACGAGATGTGGGCAAATTATTTACATCAGTACAAATTTTAATTTTTTATTTATGGTGTGTTGCCGTAGGGCTTTGTACGGCAATTACATGGAATTTCCTATTTTGGTATCTTGAACTATTGGCAGCTGCAGAACCTGGGTAATTTATATACGATGCATTTATATAATATCAAAAATGTAACTTTTAATATTTTTATATTTAGCTGTGGTCATATGGCATCGATGAAAACATTACAAGGACTTGTAATGGGTGTCCAATGTTTTGGTGGCGAGTTACCATTTTTCTTTTTATCAGGATGGATATTGAAAAAGATTGGTCATGTTAATGCTATGAGCCTAGTATTATTTACATTTGCCTTGCGTTTCTTTTTGTATTCGTTGTTAACTAATCCTTGGTGGGTTCTACCGATTGAATTGTTAAACGGTTTAACATTTGGAATATTTTACGCAACGATGGTTTCGTACGCTAGTATGGTAGCACCACCGGGTACTGAAGCTACAATGCAAGTAAGTGTTGTGTAAATCAAAACTATAAATTGATTAATAAATTGTATTCAATTAATGCAGGGTGTTGTCAGTGCGATTTTCGAAGGGATAGGCGTATCAATTGGAAGTTTAATTGGTGGCATATTATTCGATAGTATTGGTGGCAGTAATACATTCCGTTACTATGCACTTGGAGCGTTAATTGTAGGCATTGTACATTTTGTTGTGCAACATATGTTGGAGAAACGAAGGGGTAAGGAAAAAAGTGTCGAGAAGGAAGATAATATTTCTTATCTTAACACCGACAATAATAATTTGTAATATTATAATGATAGAGCTTCGTCGAAACTTTCCAGCACATATTTACATTAAGCAACTATTTTTGATTTGATTATTTTTTTTCCAATTTTAGGAAAATATTTGATAATTTAAAATCAAAAATTTGTAAATAAACAAAAAAAACGAAATTAAAAACTTTTTAAAATTGGTGACTGGAAAACTATTTTTAAAAAATAAAATATGAAGACAAATATGGCAACGGTTTTAGGTTTAGTTTTTTTTTGTATTCATAATGACGATATCGTTTAAAACGTTTAACTATTAATTTGTTTAGGACTTACAATTATTTTTTTTTTAAATAAGAAGTTAAGTTTTTTTTTATATTTAATTCTAACATAATATTAATAATTTTGTGACGTTGAGGTATAAGGGGTCTAACCCTTTCGAAAAATTAATTTAGATTTTATATTATTTTTTATATTTGTGAAGATGAAATTTTGTCTGGTCTCTTAATTTTTAATTGATATCGATTACTCTAAATTGTTGTAACAATCGATATCAAAATGTCGTTTATTTTAAATCATCACTCTTATTAATGTAATTTTTATGTTACGCTTAAAGGTGCCAGTTTTGTTGATAATATCTTAAAGATACTAAGTTATTTTTCTTGTCAGTTCTGTGCTCTTTCCAAAGAGTGTGTTAAAAGATGTGTTTTTTTAGTGTCATCAAACAATCAAAAGCCCTATTTGCATATAGAACTGAAATATATTTTGGCTTAATCATTTTTGCAGCAATTTCCTGAATTACCATAATTTAGCCGATTCTTTTAATATATTCCCGATTGTTAATATAATAATTCGTTCATTTATTTCGTAAATATTCATCAATGTTTTAAATTTTTGAACAAATTATTTTGACGTTAATATTGCTGCCTATGCAGGATTCGCACTTTCTCTCGTTGAAGAAGATTTATATATTCGCCGTTTAGGTTCCGTTAAATTTCACTCAGACAAACAATTTTCCGACTGCATCGTCCAAGCCTTTAATTTGTCTGCATTACAATTATTTTGTTGACCAATTCGCCAACCATTGTTCTCAATCCTTGATTCCGTAACATTGTCATTATTTTGTTGCAACTCACAAACAGTTTTATTGTTCATTTTAAGTTTTAACTGCGATATTTCGCTTTTATACATTTCTAACCGTTCTACTAACGTTTTCTCGTTATCTCTTAAAGCACATTTTCCACATTCAATTCTTAATTTCGCAACCGAAAGATTTTAAAAATCCATAAGAATATTTTTCCATTCACCCTGTGCAGGTTTTATATATCACCAAGTCCCGTTATTTGGAACTGTACTACTAACTCATACACAATTCAACCAAATATCCACGTTTTTTCTTTCATTCACCGTTGTTTCAATTTTACACACAAATTCACTTTTTCTTTGTTACGTATTTTTTCAAGTACTTTATCGTTACGAATTTTTACGTACTTTATCTCACTTTTACAATTTAAAAATAAGCACAAACGGTAAATCCATATAAAAGTTATTAAAAACGTTTTATTTTAAAAAATACATTAATTCGAAAATGTATGTCTTTCTCCATTGACATATTCTTCACTACTCCTCCTCGTGTGTTCTACGTCAACCTTTTTATATTTTTTTCATTATTTTCCCCTTGTTCGTTCTTCGTTAGTTTTTGTTATAGGGTATTCCTGCTTCAAAACTTATCTTATATTAACGTATCTTTCTGCTAAAATTGTTTAGCATGCAAATACATTTTTTTTTTGACCAAATGGCTTTGATAATTTTAAATAAAGACATCGCCCAATTACAATACTACCGCTTTAGTGTGGTTTAAAGATTCGACAACCAATCAAAATTTTCATCTTACCAAATATAACTAAAACTAACTCTACAAATTAATTTCAGTGTTGTATTAAAGAAACAAGACATGGTGTAGCCCGAGGATTACAGGGTTCTAATTAGCATGATAGTCGTTTTTGTCGACTTGGTGAAAGAAATGGATTTTATAAAAGGTTTTATGACCTAAGTTATTTTAGGCTCAGTCAGTATTGGTTTTTTTAGACGTTGAGTATTTTTTACAGGTTAGTTTTAGTTTAGCTTAGTGTTAATCGTTTTCGCAAAAGAAATCGGTTTGAAAGCCCACATCTGTACACATTTGCAGAACTAAATTCACAGAAGTGTGCTATTAGATATTTAAAACATAGTGTCATCATTAGATATTTAAAACATAGATTTTTTGCAAGTCTTTTTTTTTTGTCTTCCTTGCCTGATCTGAAGCATTATTACGTAATTAACCATCGATGGAATTCATTCAAGCAATTATCATATTGTTAAGGACAATCTTGATAAGATCTAGATCTCCTTTCTGCGGAATATAATATTCCTTGTATTCCATTATTTTGCTAATAGTGGTGCTAGAATTTCTGCTGCTATAAAAGCGGCTACTATATTATCAAATCCAGCTTTATTGTGCTTAACCTTATTTAGGAACTTCTAACTCCAGTCTGTCTGTAGATCATCTGGAAGCTATTTATTTTATTCGCTATTGTATAGATAGTTTTCTAAGGATTCTTCTTAATTGCACTTAAACTGACTATTTGGACTGCGGTACATTTCCATTAAAAACTGTTTTTTTGCATTTGCATATACATTTTATCTTCCGTTAATCGTACAGCAATCTAAAATTTAATTACTTTTTAATTTTTGCCATATTACCAATCACTGTATTTGATTCAAATCGTCCGTACAAGTATTCGGGTTCTTACCACTTACCGTTGCTTTTTAATTAATCTACGGTTATCGGTCTTATAACCCTGTAATCTTAAGACAACCATGTGTCCCTCGAGCCTTTTATATTAAAAAAAAAAACCCACCGACTATAATAAACTAAAAAAAGATAAAAAACAAAAATTCGATTAGAACAATGAAGTGAAATGAATATAGAGTACAAATCTTATCTCAAGAGTCTCGTAATGTTATGCCACCACCAATAAAATCTAAGTTCATTATAAGTAAATATATTTTTTAACTAAATATTAATATTTAACAACATTGTACTATTTTTTTTATTTTTATAATCATGAAATAATAATAAAAAGTTTAGACAATATTTTTTTATACGATATAATAAAATCACACAAAAATTTCAAAATGTTGGTACACGTTTTTTTTAATGGCCGAAATGATGGTGTACTTTTATAACTGCGATATCATTGTTCTGTTTATGAATTTGAAAATTATTGATATTAGTTAAATGAACGTGATAATTATTTTAAAAAGGTACATATAAAACCAAATTTTCTTTTAATTTTTTTTTTATTTCGTTGGTAAAACTCTAAATCAAAATTATATTAATTAGAACTACTTAAAATGCATGAAACGTATTTAAGTTAGAACTACATAGTCTATATAAAAGCATGTCTTTCTTTACTAAAAAATAATGATTAACAAAAAATATTAACAAAAATAATAGCTACTCACATTTTGTAACACAATACCCGAATGACAGACGAACCGATAATATTCCATAGAAACTTGTAACGTTTAAATTTTGTTGTTCAATCGAGTGTGTGTGTGTGTGTGAGATAACGGTTATATTTTATTTTTGTTTAGTTGGTGGCTTGGTAGTTTAAAATTAATTGTTAAAGCAAATTGACCGTTATTTTATTATGCGTTGGTCTTTATGTTTTATAGCGGTAATTAATTAAATTTGATTTTATTTACAGATGTCACAACAATTACACCATCGTATCATTCACCATCAGATGCGATTCATATACTCGACAATGAGGAGCTTAATTAAAAATAATAATAAACGCATTTAATATATTTATACATTTTTAAAACAGCGCACAAGGTGATTTTTTTTTAGTTTTATAAGTTTTTATTAGTTATGATGATTGTATAATTTTAAATAGATATATGTATATTATGATTATAGTTAATTGATTTGTTTTTTAATGTATAAAACTATCACGGTTAAGAATTACAAGCTAAGGTAGACCAATTAATGTTATGGCTAGAGGGCGACACAATACCTGTGAAAGTAATTACAACCGCATCTCGATGAGAAACAAATTCCGCTTTTAATGCTTATGTTTGGCAATAAAGAAAATATACAAAAAAACTTTAATATTCGAGCAACTCAAAACATTAGAGTCAAAATAGAGCCAACGGGGATGAATATTTCAAAGATAATTTAAAGCAGAAAATGTCAATGTCATAATCATACCCAAAAATACTGTGGGCGTGACGCAAGATGTGTCAACTGTGCTGGTAAGTATCTTTCAAGCAAGCATCCATTACGAATGCCAAAGAATAGTTTACTTCAGATCATTCTTCTATTATCGTGACATTATCGTATCCTAACAAATAATACCGCGCTTGATACCAATGCAAAAAAACTAAAAACTTCTCAAAACAATTAAAAAGCAAGAATAGGTCCATTTTCACTTACAGGTCTAAAGGACAATGAATACTCTCTGGAAAGCAAGTAACGCAATCTCGAGTCCAACAAATCCGAAGTTCATTCGATCTCCTACAAAAGTCACTAGCCCCTTTTTGGAAGGCAGCATCAAATTAGTGCGACAAAAGGAGCAAATCGTCCTGAAAAATAAGGAAAACACGAAAAACGAACTGTTGCAAGAGAACTGCAATCGTTCTTTAACTGAGAAAAAACTGTACAGTGAATTGTGAAAGCCATTAGTGCATTGGTCGATTCCAGAAATATAAACAAGCAACTGAATCAAACAATTGCATGGATGCAGAAGCGAATAAAAGTTCTAGAAAACGAAGTTAGCACTCTTAAATCAAAGGAAATCAATAACCAAAAGACTAATATAATAACAACAGCAAGAGTACCATACAGATGAAGAACCTAGGGAAACGGAGTTTGTAAGAGTTATAAATCGAAGGAACAAAAGGAAACGAAATAATACTCCATCTCTGCCTCAATTACAACTGAAACTAGCTAAACCCTCACAAATAGTAATAAATGAAATCAAAGATTATGACTTACTATATGAAAAAATAAAAACAATAACTGCAACAGATCAGTTTAACGCAAAGGTGATGAATGGAAACAACAAAGAAAAATAAACTTGAAAGATAGTGGAAGTTACCAAGTAACAACAATGCTCAATGAAGAAAAGCACTATTGGCACATGTTTGAAGACAAACTAACTAGACCAATCAGAGTGATGGCTAAAAACCTTCATTACACATGTAAAATAGAAAAGATAATTGATGACTTAAAAGCTCAGGGATTTAAAGCTGTTGAAGCATCAATTCAACTAAAAAAACGGAATAAAAAACCTCTTAATATGTTTATGTTGACCTTCGATGCCGATGAGATAATCGAAAAAATATATCAAATTAAGTACATCTTAGGATGCAGAGTGATTATACAGCCTTTAAGAAGGTCTAAGCTTATACCACAATGTCATAAATGCCAAGCGTATGTACATACACAAAAGTACTGCAATAAGGAACCAAGATGTGTCAAATGTATCGGCAAACATCATACAAGAGATTGCGTACTACCAAAAATGGGTAGGCCAAATGCATTCACTGTGGAGAAAATCATCCCGCTAGCTATAGAGGATCCTGTATTGCTATTGAATTGCAAAGCATCAAGTTTAAAAGAATGAATGAAAAAAATTCAAATTTAAGTAGAAAACCAACCATTCGAAAAAACAAACCCGAAGTAATACGACGAAAAGCATCGGTAATTCCTGGGGAGGAAATGAGCAATTTGACTTACGCTCAAGTATTAAGGAGTAAAGTAAATCAAAGAGAAACTACCCCAAGTCAGGATATTAGTCAAACTCTGAAATTGATATTAAGTAATACGTTTGATACTTAATAAGTTTGATGACCGAAACACGTGCTAAAAGAAAAAGAAAATCTCGGATTCTTCGGTAAACTAGGAAAAAGATAAATAATTGGAGGAGATTTTAATGCAAAAAAATGTCAATTGGGGTTCTAGGCTAACAACGACTAAAGGTAAAGAACTGCTTAAAGCTGTCAGAAAATGCGGTAGCAAACCCTTGTCAACTGGAAAACCAACCTACTGGCCTACAGATCAAAACAAAATACCAGACTTAATTGATTTCTTTATAATCAAAAATAATATATCAATGAAACTCGGACCATTCTCCTATACTTTTGACATTAAGCGAACAAATTACTTGTTGGGAATATTTTCAGTCCTTAGAAGAAAAAATTAACCTAAAGGTTCCATTAAAAAGCGAGGAGCAAATAGAAAATGAAGTTCAAAAATTTGTAAAAGATACACAACAATCAGCCTGGGAAAGTACCCCAAAAATTAAATATAAAATAAAAGGAAACACTACTCTAAAGAAATTAGAAGAATATGGTAGCAAACAAGAGCTCCTCAATATAAAACTAAGTTAAACAATTTAACTCAACAGTTAAGAAGGGAAACCAAAAAGTAAAAGATGAGTCAATCAGCAACTGTCTAAAAAAACTAACTAATGATAGCAGGACTGATTATTCACTTTGGAAAGCAACCAAAAAAACCAAAAATGCAGAACCCTCCAATAAGAATAGAAGGGGGAGCACCTCGAAAAAATATTCCAACCACATAATGATCAAACTTTAGAATTTCAAATAATAACGGTGGAACTAGAAAAAGAAAGTGAAGAAATTCTATTGACTTCACCAAAAGAAGTCATGCATGAGATAAAATTCGATACGGATTCGAAAAAAGCTCCTGGTTATGATCTTATTATTGCAGAAATTTTAAAAGAACTACCAAGGAAGGCTCTAGTTAATCTTACAATGATATCAAAACCTGGAAAACCACCATACAAAACTTCATCTTATAGACCAATTTCGTTGTTGCCAGTTATGTCTAAAGTATTTGAGAAACTACTGATTAAAAGGTTAAATCCGATAATCGAAAGGAATAACTTCATCCCAAATCATCAGTTCGGATTTCGTCGTCAACACTCAACAATACAACAAATACATAGGATAATCAATGTAATTGAGAAAGCACAAGAGAAAAATGTCTGATCCACGATATTTTTAGAAGTGGCGCAAGTTTTTGAAAGGTTTGGAATCATAATTCCTTAGAATTAAATTGGCTGAACAGATTTTATATTTACTATACACGCATGATCTACCTGAATTAGAAAACAACACAGTGGCGACTTTTGCTGATGACACTGCGATCCTAGCAGTTGGAAAAAGCAACGAAGAATCAACACAAAACTTACAATCAGCTATCTCCGAAGTATATAAATGGACTAAAAGATGGCGAATTAAGCTAAATGAAGCTAAATCAGTTCACATAAATTTTACCAACAAACGAGTTGAACATATACCTGTTTCAATAAATCGAGAAATAATACCGTATGCGAACACAGCTAAGTATCTAGGCATGGCCCTGGATGCTAAACTTAGGTGGAAGGTCCACGTCAAAAAGAAAACTGAAGAACTAAAACTAAAATATAGAAAAATGCATTGGCTGATAGTCAGAATAAGCTGCTACTTTATAAGCAAATAACCAATATGGACTTATGGTATTGAACTTTGGGGTTGTACAAAACCCAGAAACGTCAATATCATACAAAGGTTTCAGAACAGGGTACTAAGGAACATCGTCGATGCACCATGGTACGTTAGGAATAGTGATCTACATAGAGACCTTAAAGTGACCCCCGTTTAAATTGAAATTAAAAAAATGCAAGGAAACACGAAGAAAGACACCTTTTATGGAAGGTGTCTAGAAAGACAGGTTTTAAGCAACACCAATATTATACGCAGGCTGAAAAGAACCAAACCCTTTGAACTGGTTTGTTAGAACAAACAGCGGCTTGCTGATTTAGATACACAATAACGATGTAGCATAAACAGCAACTTACCAGAAACTGTGAAACGCCAATGGGTGGAGTCATAGATATATTTATCTTAGTAATATTAAGTCAGAAACAAATTGCTCATTAGTACAGGAGACTAAATTGTAATAAAATAAAAAATAAAAATATTAAATACATATACTAGCATTATATATTTTTATATTTCATGATATAATTTATCTAATTTAAAACAGATTTTATTTACTAAATAATACCGAAACAAAAATGTTTAATACAGATATAAAAAAGTTGGAAGTAAAATTGATTTTAAATTTAGCAGCTTTACCACTATTGGGGACTAGATGCTTTCGTATTATTTGTTGCCATTGATGAATTTGCTACAAGGGCTTCTTCTTGGTGTCTTTTTTGAAGTTTGGTAGCTACTTCTTTTTCTTTAAATTCCAGTAAATCAGTTGTTCGCTTCTAAAAATCAAAAAAAAAATCATTTAATTAAATGTAATGAAGACAAGGATATTTGGTTTTTTCAAAATTCATTGATATCGTATTTTTATCCGATATCGCATTTTGGTATTATAAAACAACGTTCTCGCAAAAACACGCCAGTGAAATTTAGTAAAACAAAAACACTGCGATTTCCGAATTGAGGTTATAAATTTTGACAGGTATTGTAATTTGACATCCAAAAAATTCGATTTGCGATGATCGCATTTCATAATACAAATCGAAGCAGCGATTCGGCGTATCTAATTTTATGTACGCAAGAAGCAAATTGCCATCTTAAAAAAGCGAATTATGAATTATTAATTCATAATCTTGCGACCCATCATTGATTAAAATAAATATTAAATTATTACAAAATCGAACCCTTGTACCCGAATCGGGAACATCAAAACTCTAACAGATACATCAAGACTAGCACAAGTAGAGAAGGAAATGAAATATCACTTGGTAATACTAGGGGTCTTTGTAAAGTGAGATGGAGTAATAATGGTTAAATAAATACAAGCAATGGCAATTACATGATATCAGGAAACGAGTATCTCATATCCATAAATGACAACGGTTCCTGATCAACACCTTGTACTCCAGCTTGTCGACATTTGCAAGGCATTTAGGCGTATCAGGTAACGTATCGCATATAAAGCAAGGTTTCCGGCGACAAGGTAACTTTTATATCCACTCCCACATAATTTTCATGAATGACAAGAGATCTGAGACACCATGAATTCGTCTCTTATTTAGAAATGTTGTCACCACTACTAAAATTCATTGCGTATTTGTCTCTAAAACCAGCGGAAGTTACTGGTTGGACTGATGGTATAAGATATTGTTTTGAGGTATTTCATTTTTACAAAAGATATATTCCAACATGACATTAAAGAGTATCGGGGAATAGAGCTGATTTGACATTACATTGTGACTGCATTACTGTCATTTTACATAATATATGCATAGTCATTCCCAAAACGAAGTGTTGGACTAGATTTATCGATATCAAAATTGAAAACCCATTTTACCTTTAAATGTTTACTTTTCTGATGTATTGCCGTCATTTGTTTCTTGATGTTGACCAACTTCTCCTTATACACTTTAATGGTTTCCATCATTTCATGCATTTTCTCTAAATTTTCATTTGTATAATTATTTTTCTCCTGTACTAAATCCCTTTCGATTGTTTTCTGTTTCGATCTAAAAATGAAAATAATCGTTAAACTGTCCATTAAACCCTTCAAAATTCAAATCGTACAACAAAAAATCCAAATCCGTTTGCACCTTCTTCAGGTCGGATTCGTATAAATTTAGGAAACCATTCGATGCTACTTTTGTTGAACGATAATTAGGATATTTCATGTCCAGATCATTATCGTTTAAGTGGTGTGGTAATCTGTAAATGAATTCTATCCATTAATGGCTATAATTTTAAAGATAGTTTAAAAAAAAAAATTATACTCATCGTTTGTTGACATTTTACTTCGTATTTTGACGTTTGCGAAATGTCATCATATAGTACACTCGCGTAAATGGTATGTAAACAATTTTTTTTTTTTCGATATATATATTTCCAAAAACAATATTTTAATTAAAAAGTTTGTAAACAATTATTTCTATTATTCATACATATGGCTAAAATGATCTTGATATATTTGTATATAAGCTTCTTTTTCTTGCGGTGTCATCTGTGATATTAGATTATCGGTAATTTCTTCGATTGAATACGGTTTACCGGATACCATAACCGTTGGACTATCGTCATCCGAATCCGAATCAATAATTTCCGAATCGGGAACCTCTTGATTATCAATATCACGATCATCAATATCATCATCAGATTCTGACGAATTATTATTACTCTGGAGACTGCGTATCGCCGAGCTCTGTGTACTCTCCGAATTACGTCCTGTTTGCTTTTCGTGTTGTAACAGTACAGACATAATGTCATCCTCTTTCTTATTACGGCTCGATGATGTCGTTGATGTTGACGATGATGATGTGGTTGAGATAGAAGTTGTGGTTGGTGTCTGCTGAATTGATTGATTTGAGTTGTGTGCGGCTTTTTCAAGAATATCATCTTGACTCGTTTCTGCATCGTTGGTAACCACAGTCGATTCGGTCATCCAAATTGGACGATCCTTTTTAATCGGTTGATTGTCGTTTGCATTATCATCCCCAATACTGATATCGACACGAGTTTCTTCAACAGCAAAACCACCAGCTGTTCGTGTTGCTTCACCTGACCATTGACCATCGGCCACGCCCGCTGATTTTGGTTTAAGAATTCCTCGTATCGTATCAATATCGACCGGTTCTGGTTCTAATATTTCTGGTGATAATTTAATTTCTTCGACTTGTCGCAGTAAATCGTATAGCGGTTGCAATTGATCATTGAACCGGGCTAACATAAGACGTGAATCTTTTTTTGGTACAGCTGATAAATCCTCCTCCACCGAATTACCACAAAATGTACATCGAAATTCTTGTGTCTCGAAATCAAATAGTTGATCAGCTTCGAGATCTGTAAATGTTTTATTACAATTTGGGCACTTGAAACTAGCTCGACTTGTTGCATCCCTTTCTTCAGTCTCCATACGTTTTCGCATTAAATCTAATTTATATTTAACTACATTCACAAATGTTTTATAATTTATAAAATAATAATTCACTTTTTGAGCCTTCCCATCGATGCCCGTCTCCATTTTTAAACGAACTTGAATAAATTTATCATTTTTCAATATCGAGATACGGGATCGTAATTGTTTTCGTTCGAACTTAAGTAATTCGCATATATCGTCCTCTTTCATACCTGTAATCGAGTAAACAATTATAACGGTAAAATTGCACAAATTTAAAAAAAAAAAAACACTTACATGGATTCCGCACCAACATGTCGATAATGAGAGCATCTTCGATCGAATAAAATCCTCGTACAACTAATCGGGCCAATTGTTTTAAACTACTTGGAATTTCCGTTACATATCGTGTTTCGGTGGTCGTCATACTGGCAAAAAATTAAAATTTTAAAAACATTCAAATTTTTCACAAGTATATTAGAATTCACCAACTAGAAAGAAACGAAACGAAAAAAAAAACCAAAACAAAAACTATCGTAAAATAAAACCGTAATAAAACGAACACGAACATAAATAAATTTTGTGTTGAAAAGGGGAACACCGAACACACAGTCATATGTCAAATTTCAACAAAAAAGTTACTAGAGAACACATTATTACTACACATAAAATAGTGAAAATAATTTTTTTTGACACATTTTCGTTTTGTTTTTTTTAATTTCGTAAATATGTCAGCAATAGATAAAGTTCGTGTACTTTTAGTTGGTGATTCAGGTTAATAAAATATTCATATATTTAGTTAAAATAAATTTAGACATTTATTTTTTAATATATTAATTTAATAAAAAAAATAAAAATTAGCTACTTCGAAATATATTCGGGACGCCAAACGAGAAACAAGTGTTTTGAGACGACATATTGAAAAAAAATTCTAATCGGCAAAAATCTTGCAAATGTCAAAATTTCAATCGTACCAACCGAACGAAAAAAAAATGTTTTGTTATTTTTTGTGACATTCGCCGAATTCGCCGCGCATGACATTTTACAGTTGAGCTAAGAAATATTGCGACATATGACACTTTAATTTTATTTCTAGGCGTTGGAAAAACATCTCTCACCTATTTAATTGCAAATAATGAGCCAGTTACATCGCCGGGTTGGACCGTCGGATGTTCGGTTGAAGTCAAACTGCACGAATACAAAGAAGGTACAGCACAACAAAATACATTTTTCATTGAACTTTGGGATGTTGGCGGTTCGATTAGCCATCAAAATGCTCGCGGTGTTTTCTATCAACCGACACACGGTATCATATTGGTGCACGATTTAACTAATCGCAAAAGCCATGAAAATCTTCAGAAATGGCTAGTGGAAATTTTAAATCGAGATGGAAAAGATATCAAGACAAACGATTCTGATTTTGATCCGGAACAATTTCTAGGCTCAACTCAGGTAATGTGCCCCATATGCTTACAGCTTCGATTATGTTTTAAGGGAATAATTTGGTTAGTTTAAAAATTTACAGATACCCATATTGGTGATTGGATCAAAACTCGATTTGGTCGATGACTTACAACGTGGTAAACATCAGAGGACGACCGGTTCGATAGCCGAACAATGTGGAGCCGATCAAATATTTTTAAGTTGTCATGATGTTCGTAGTTTTTCACCCGGGACCACCGATGCTGTAAAGCTCTCAAGATTTTTCGATAAAGTTGTCGAACGGCGATACTATGCCCGAGGTAATCAAGATCTGTACAATGATCGGCGGAAGGTTACGTCTCAATATGTTTCACCAATTGTATCGCCATTTACGTCACCATATTCCAGTTTTACTAATTCCACAATGATACATTCACACGATTAAAATATATGGTCTAGAGTTTATTTATGATTAAATCAGAGTTTTATTGAATATAACGTCAAGACTTTAACCGGGTGGCCATTTTAATTGGCGACCACCAAGGAAATGCAAATGTAAATGATAGACGGACTGGGCTCCATCTTTACCGTCATTAATTACAACGCGATAGCCGTCGATTAGACCTAATTGTTTGGCTACTCGGTTGCCGACTAACATTAAATGTCCCAACAGGTTGGCATCCTCTTCTTCGGCCAATGACAGTTGAGTGATTGGTTTACGTGGGATAACCAAAAAATGAGTGGGTGCTTGTGCACTAATATCGTGAAAAGCGACACACTAGACAAAATAATCGTACAATTATTAAAAAGATTAAATTGATTAAAAATTTAGGAAGTTACCTTGTCATCCTCGTAGATAAAAGTGCATGGAATTTCTTTACGCAATATTTTACCAAAAATTGTATCGCCACCTAATTTTTTTGCAGCTTGGGCTTTTTCCACTTCATCTCCCATGGTTGCTAATTAATTATGTTATTTTAAAGATAAATAATATCGAAACTTAGCTGCTAGTCGGTTGTTGCTTGCAAAAAAATTTGACAGATTGACAATTGACCGCCAACGTTTTAATACGAATGCCCATAACTCAGTGCTACCACCACAAATAATTTAAATTTTGAATTTTTTTTAGTTTATCTATTTATTCATAGAGTGATAAGTCCTCTAAAAAAAAAAAAAAATTTCCCATTAATAATAAAAATGATAGGAAAATGGAAAATTTCACATCACATACTTTTTATTTTCGACTAAACATTTAAGTTGTAAAATGTGTAAATATAATAATAAAATAAGTAAAATCGTCGAATCGTTCGTATACTATTGTAGTGAAACATAATATTTTGTGTAGTTTTAAATTCACCACGTGCTTTGTCTCTGAAACTTTTTTTTGTGTTTTCGAAAAATTTTTCGTTGTTCGTAAATTGAAAAAAAAAAAAATAAAAATTTTGCCGTTATAAAATGGTGTACCTCGCTCGTGTAATTAAATTTAGTTAAAATAGAGTGAAAATAAATTAGAAAATAATTGTGCTGGTTCTTTTCTTTTTTTTTTTGAAAATCGGAAAAGGCAAGGAAAAGATTTTTTGTTTTTTTTTTTGGTAATTATTGATTATTTAAGTGTGTGCGTGTGTGTAAGTGTAAATGTATTTGTGTTCGTGTATGTATTGTGAATTAAAGAGGGATGAAAATATTTTCCCCTTGATTCTTTGTTATTTTCGATTCGTTTTTTTTTTAACAATTTTAAATATAAACAGCTGTTTTTGGACAAGGAAGAAGGTGGTTTTATTTATTATATCAAAATGGGGTTAACAAAACATTCCGGATGTAAAAATGGATATAAAAATAATTGTTTTTTGTGTGTCATGTGCTGTCTGCAAATAAAATTTATTAACAAAAACGAGTTTTCGAAAAATTTTCTGAATTATTATTTGAAGTGCCCCCCAATTTACTACTAGGAGTAGGTAGGAAAATTTTAGTAACTTAAAGTGCTGTTACTTTATTCAATGACCTAAATCCTTGGTTTGTCGTAAGGAGCGACTACTCCCAGAATTTAAGCTGGTGATTACGCATGCGAAAAACCAACTTTTCTATCATTTATATTCATGCGTCCACTGATGTTAACCAACCCAACCGATAATGACTCCATACTCGTATCTGGAGCGACCCACGTCACAAGTTGAGCGGAATAAGTTTGAAAATCCTAACGAAAAGCTATACGTAGACCTAATAGCAAAAAATTAGCCTTAAGAGAATGATGCCAACGTTCGATCATCCCGTTGCTTTTCGGATTATAGCTTTTCTTGATCCTGTTAAAATCCAGAAACTTTGATAACTCAGAAATCAATTCTGAATCACACTGTGAGATTTGATCAGTGACTACGTTTTGTCTGATGTCTGAAATAGGAATTGCGTCCAGCTCAGAAAAACATTGGGAAACTTCAGAGTAGTTTCCAATGAGTGGTTTGGTGTGCCGAGAAACTTTAGCCTTTTGGCATGCCAGTCAGTTTTGAGACTTTTTTTACATCGTTATTGCGATTGAAGTCCATATAACTTTATCAGTAAGAAGTCTGACCGAGTTTTAAACTCCCGGCTGAGCAAGATGGTGAAGGCCTTTGAAAACAGTCTGCCAAAAATTGATTAGGAATATAAGGCCGTGGAGAACCGGTAGATGTGGTGCAATAAATAACGTGGATTGCACCTATTTCCATAGGAAATTTATGAAATTTACTACTATAATGGCAAGTTCAGCAGTGAGAGATGAATGAGCAAGAATTGCTTGTTCGCTGAGTTGGAGTTTACAAAATTCAAAAGCTCTCAAAGGTTCATCCGCCCAGACTATAATCCGTTTATTGTTTTTTTTGGATTCCTTTAAATAATTATTTAAGATGGCTGGTTACCACCGGCATGACAGATAAATATCTTTAACTGTTTCTGGACGTTGAAAGTTGTTGATAACGTTGACATTCTCCAATGATGGTTTAATCCCAGAATTATTGATAGAATCACCTAGGAAACCAACCCCATCTTTGGCAAAATTGCACTTGTTGGAGTTAATTATTAGCCCTTTAGGAACGTTTGAGCCACATTTCTAAGGCCAAAAGTAATGCGTTTAAATTCAAATAATCCGAAAGGATTTGATATTGCGGTTTGAGGAATATCCTTAGGTTCGGTGGATTTGATACAAAATTCGGACAGCACATCACATATCTCGTATCGATCACCTGGTAAGATTCTCAACACAATATAGGTGCCCTTAAATCTAGGTGACAGCTTATGACTTACTCCTGCCTCTGAAACATGGTTTCGAATAACAACCAAATCATTTATCTTATAATTATAAGAACCTATCCTTGTTCTTTAAGTGAGAACTCTGTACCTCTTTCACAACTCCATTTCGTACATTAACCAAATCTCTATCAGCGGATTCCAACAATTCAACATCATTATCGTTCTCACAATTCTGGTTAACACCAATCAACAATACCATTGAAGGATTTTCCTTCATAGAACGGTTCACCATATTATTGGACGCATATTCTGCATTACAAATTTTTACTGATTTTATACTTGCCTCCCTGATACTTCCAAAATGGGGAGCGCGAGACGGAATGAAGTGCCAATTCGATATGGATCGCCTTAGTTGCCATACATATTTAGAGCGCTATGTATCCCTTGTGCGCCTTGTGCCCCCTTCCTTTTGTTGTTCTCAATTGGATGGGACCAGCATAATCGATCCCTGTTTTGGCAAATGCTCTTCCTGGTTGCACTCTGGCAGCTGGTAGAGTTCCCATTAGTTCCATCACGCTTCGCACCGCCCGCTTGCCATCAATAATCCAGAATTTGTTCTTTAAATGTGACAAGGTTAATTGGATCCCACCGTGCAAAGTGCTATGATGGTTATCTTTGATTATTCGCAGCGTTATAATGTTGTGCTTGTCCAAGATTATTGGGCTTCGGCTGGCAGGCGTCAGGTTTGAATTTTGAAATCAACTATTCACTCTTAGTATTTCGTTATTATCTAATACCGGATTCAAAGATAAGAGTCTATTCCTTTTGTCTAACTGCCTAAAGGATTTGAGGCGCTGAATTTCGTTGTGGAAGTTTTGCTCTTAGATGATTTTAAGAATTGTAATTTCTGCATCTTGAAGTTCTTTAGTTTCTTATATCGATGGTATACCTGACTTGTTGACTGTGAGCGTTTTGTGGGAGATAAATCGTCTGCAATACGCGACGATGCGTTTTAGCTTGTTGAAGCTTGAATGCCGCTCAAATAATTGTAAGAACGGGTTGACTTCTTTTACGCTAGCCAGATTTACTATTGAGTTTTCTTTTAATTTCTCCAGATGTAAGTCATTAGGAATGTTGTTTGGTGTGAGAACATCAAAATCCAACCGTAATTCCTCATGAAGAAAATGTGAACCCCTCCACCATAAGTTACTGTTAGCGAGAGTTAAAGGGGTTGTTCCACGCGACGCTATCTGTGTGCCGGATTTTTCAATGACCGCGTATATGATGCCATGCAGTTGTTGGTAGCATATTTTTTATTTCAGAAATCCTATTGGCCACAAATGTTTTAAACGGTTTGGTTCCCCTCTGATCCAGCACAACGCAATAGATGAGTCAGTCCAGACAAAAGTCCAATTTGGCCCATATTGTCAGTTGTTCGACAGTATACCACCATGCAGCTCAATTCTGTTGTTGTTTCAATCCACCGAGGAATTATTATCTGCTTCATTATGGACATTTTCTCCTTGTAGTTCTACTATCTAGCGTTTAGTTTAGCTGGTAACCAATCATCCTATCCTATTCCAATTGTCCATGCTTTTTGCATCATTTGCTTGGCTGTGATGGTTATGGGTAACAGCCACCCTATGGGGTCGAATACTTTGGATGAATCCGACCAAAAAGTCAGCTTGGTTGGTTGACCATGTGACAGTTGCAATCTTGAAACATCGAACTCAAACGCATCTGTAGAGGGATCATACACGATCCCTAAAGTTTTTACGCTATCAGATACTTTAATTTGTACGTTGCCCTTATGATGTAATTCGCTTGGGATATGCCCTAAAATTTTCTCGGAGTTGGAAGCCTATTTTATCTGGTTCCAACCACCTTTCTCCGCGAGTTCTCTTGATTCCTTTATATTTTAAAATGCTTCCTCTAGAGTATCACATCCAGTTAGGATATCAACGTAAAAATCTGATGATAGGATCTTGGATGCTGTTGGATAAGTGCTGCTACCATCTTGTGCCAGTTGTCACAAGGCTCATACTGCCATTAAACTGGCTGCTGTAGTCTTCGATCTGCCTAATGGATCCATACCTGTTTATACTTTTTCTCGATATCTGCAGTCAATATGAATTTATGTCGTTGCCATCGGAGCAAAATGTCCGCAAGATCCTGTTGCAATTTAGGACCAGTCACTATTAGATCTTTTAATGATACTCCCGTGGTGGTCTTCGCTGAAGCATCGGAGACTGGTTGTTGTACTGTCTTCCTTGAGCACACCGTGATGTGGTATATAATACATCTGATTAATTTCGATTTCTTTAGGCTCCCACTGGACTAACTCCATGTGCTTTAGGTCCAGATATTCTTGCATGAATTGGTGATACATCTGTTTGAATGATGCATCCTTTGTAAATTTTGTCTCGAGCTGTAGCAATCTGACTACGGCCATTTTTCTTGACTCACCTAAGTTGTGCTGGCTTGACTTAAACAGAATCTTCACCGTGTACCGTCCATCAGGATTGCGCCTTATTTTTTGATGACCTACTCAAATTCAGTGTTTTGAGCCATGGGCTCATGATGTTTGTCTTTATGATGTTGTTTTTTATTTTTAATGGATAGTAATCCACTCCAATCACCAGGTCGATTGGTTGGGAGCGATTGTAGGGGGGATCGGCTAGTTGTATACGTTCCAGATGTTTCCATTTACTTTTGTCAATATTGGTTTCGGGAAGTTGTTGAGTAAGCTTGTCGAATACCAAAGCGTCGACAAGCACAAAAAAATCTTCAGAAAATCTTGGGCTTAGCTTGATGTTGATTGAGTGTCTGCAAACGCCAACCCAGTTTCCAGCTTTGCCAGCAATATTTACGTTGGTTTTTCTTTTGTTTGCATTGAATAGCTGAGCGGCCTTTGATGATATTAAGGTAGCTTGGGACCCTGAGTTTATCAAGACCCTTAAAGTAGCGACCCTTCCAGTGCCTGTAGTTGCTATGATTAAGGCGGTGGTTAATAATACAGTTCCTTGTTGCTTGATCATAAGAGTTTGACTTATACTCTTGCTCGAAGAAGCTGCGTTGTTGCAGTGCAGAAGTGTATGATGGTGTCCATTGTACACCATACATGTTGTAGATCTACACTGATCCCTTTTATGTAATCCGAGGCAAAGTATGCAAAGGTTGCAGTTACTTATTAGCCTTGCTCTGTCTAACGTTTACATTTTCCGGAATTGCTCGAATTGGTCTAATCCATGATGTTCTCTACACGTAGTAACCCAACAATGGGGACTGATCGTGGCGGCATGTATACGTTTTAGTGGTGGCACGAATAGAGCTACGTTAGGTGTTCGCGTTACGGTTGGTTTTGTGCTGCCCATTGCTTCTAGTGACTGGAACCTTCTCTCCATCGAAATATTTTGATATTGTTGGTATTTCCCTTGGATTAAATACCGTTGATTCATAGAGCCTGGTAGATTCAGGATTCATTTTTTTAATCAGGATGAATGTTATAAATGACTAAATGGTGTCGTGGAGATTTCGTAACGCCCCTGCAGTTGCAACTTGTATTGTTGGAAGTGACAGCAATAAGTTGAAATATTTGGTAACGCGTAGTCTTGGGTTGTTGTATCTCGACTGTAGCAGGTTCCAAGCCATTTCTTAATTTTCGCTGGTTGTTGATAAGTGGCTGATAAGTTGCGCTGCACTTTTCTGTAGGTGTGACTGAAGATACGATATTTTAATTGTATCCGAAGTGTTGTTGTTTCGATGAATGAGTTCAGTAAATATATCGTTAAATGAATTCCAATTTTCGTAGTCTCCAGCGAAATTTGGCACGTCCAATGTCGGTAATTTCATTATTGGACATTCTGTTGTGGTCGGTGTTTCTCTCTGGAGCTGTTGTAATCTTATAATCTTGATCAAGGTGCCGTGGAAGTACCTTTTAAAATACAGGGTTACTCGTTCTTCTTCAACGCTTTCTACAATGATTTCCGTTCTGGTCGATCACATCCATGTGTTTTTGAAACTGGTTGGTCTTTAGCTACAAATACTCTTTTGAGCACTCTGCGGTCTCTAATGAGTATTTAATATAAGCGATATTTTTGTATAATTGACGCATTAAGATATCTTGCTTCTTAAACAATTTGTTATGAACATCTCCTTCGTCCGTTGGCTCCTGATCCTTGGAAGGTATTGTTGACTGTTGTGGCTTACCTGAATTTGAGTTCTTTTCGTTGTTTTTTGGTATATCAAAATCATGACTGATAAGCGATGATGGTTGTGACCGGTCGGGCATTGTTATCGTTGGAGTACTAGGCGGTCCCTTATTCAACCGTTGACGCATATCCTCTAGAAATGGGTCGTACTTCTCAACCAGTTGTTTTCTGGAACCCCAATACGGATGAGTTAACTCCAGCTCTAATTTAGTCGTCTATTGCCACATAATCTTTGTATAGTGACTTTACGTTCTGTATGCGACCCTCTAAATACGTCTTGGTTTTACGTATATCGCTGTCCTTTGTGAAATTGCGGTGCAAGGCAATTATTTTCTCTGCATTTTCTTGCTGCTTGCGTAGTAATTCTTCCATATCTTTTTTGCTGTTTTGACGACAGACTGTTCTGTGTGGACGATATTTATATATTTTGTTGTTGTGTTGTACACTTTTAATGTGTTGTTGAATGTGTACATCGGGCTTATCCGGCTAGAAGGACCATGTCAAATCAAGCCTTTGCTTTGATTTAGAATAATAAATTAATTTTGAACTTGCTTCGACAATGATCTTCGTTTATCAGACCTTCAGAATTAAAATGTAAGTTACAAATTTGGCAGCCGACCGATAAAATCCCACAACTTGGATGCCCCTAGATCTTCCATTAGTAATTAACACATGGTCAATTTGACTGCGAGACGTCTTACGTCCATGGAGGGTGTGTCCATGTTTTCCAATCAAAAACGTCGTGGTTCGGTATAGATTCCATCATATCATAACAAATTGTTATACTTAAAATGATTCTTTATCTTTGGTTGGCTTACATCATGTAAAGTAACGTATATAGCCTCGGAGGGTACCGGTCAAAACTGGATATTTTACAACTGAATTTGACGAAACAGGATAATTTAAAACGGGATTTTAAAACGAGATAAGGTACAAAACGAGATATGGTACAACACTGAATATTTCAAAACAGGATATTTCGACATGTGATTTAAACTTAAAATGATTTTTTAGGAAAGTTATGGAATATGGCCAATTAGGAAGGAACTCGGTGATTTCTTAACTGATTATGATGAAATTCGATACGTAGGATGAAAATGAGATTTAAAAATGATTTTTTGGGTAAGTTCTGGAATATAGCCAGTTAGGAAGGAACTCGGTGAGTTCTTAAACGATTATGATGAAATTCTATATGTAGGATGGGAATAGGATTTTTAAATGATTTGTTGGGAAAGTTCTGGAATATGGCCAATTAGGGAGGAACTCGGTGAGTTCTTAACCGATTATGATGAAATTCTATATGTAGGATGAAAATGGGATTTAAAAATGATTTATTGGAAATGTTCTGGAATATGGCCAATAAGGAAGGAACTCGGCGAGTTCTTAACCGATTATGATGAAATTCGATATGTAGGATAAAAATGTTGATGAAGATTAATTAATTTTTCTCACATAGATTCTCTAAAGTGAAGAAAAGTTATATTAAGTAGAAGAATAAAAAATAGATGAAAATAAATTTTACTGACAGTAAGCTCGATCAAGTCAATGATTATTTTAAAAAGATGAGAAAAGCAGCAATTAAAGAAAACATTAAGTGAAGGAAAATTCTACCTCTTTGCTTAAAATTATTCAAGTATGAAACCTTACTTTTTTATATTCCCAAAAAAAAATATTTTAAAATCAAAAGAGGTTTTCCCAAAAAAGATTTTAAAATCAAATTTAATTATACAATTAAAGACAAAAACCATTAAGTGAAGGAAAATTCTATTCCTTAGAAATATTCAATTATGGAACCTTACTGGCCTTATTCCAGAACTTTCCCAACAAATCATTTTAAAATCCCATTTTCATCCTACAAATCGAATTTTATCATAGTCGGTAAGAACTCGCCGAGTTCCTTCCTAACTGGCCATATTCCAGAACTTTCCCAAAAAATCATTTTAAAATCCCATTTTCATTTTACATATCAAATTTCATCAAAATCGGTTAAGAACTCACCGAGTTCCTGCCTAATTGGCCATATTCCAGAACTATCCTAAAAAATCCTTTTAAGTTTAAATCACATGTCGAAATATCCTGTTTTGAAATATTCAGTGTTGTACCATATCTCGTTTTGTACCTTATCTCGTATTGAAATATCCAATTTTGAAATATCCAGTTTTGTACCTTATCTCGTTTTGTCAAATCCTATTGTGAAATATCTAGTTTTAAAATGTCCAGTTCTGAGCGCTTCCCAGCCTTGGGTCACATGGTTTATACTTTTTGGAGTTTCTTGGAAAGCAACAAGTTCCCAAAGCGATACTCTTTCTGATTTAATACCAGCTAATCCTTCTGGTTTTCTTAGTACTTGTACATACAAAATTAATATACTAATATTTTCACTGAAAAGTTAGCCCCCTTTTAAATGCCGCACGTCTTTGTGCGACGTATTTTTAGCGTATGCGAAAGTTGATATATTTTATAGATCGATCCTTATTCATAATAAAGTAGATCAGAAGAAAATTAAAACGTAAAAACTCAAAATGGCGATAATTGTATGAAAACCCCAAATTTTCTATTCAATTAATTATGCGAAGGCGAACTTACTGACACATAAATTTGATTTATAAAATTATATATATGTATATACATCGCACCTCACTGAATTTTCCTGACCCTACACCCTTAAATAATTATTATTAGAATTTTAATACAGGATATTTTTAAATTTTATTTTGTATTAGTATTTGTAGTATACATATACATAAAAAATATATTATGTTTCGTTAATTTGATTTTCCCCTTGTTTTTATTTTGTGTTTTCACGCGCAAAGTTAAATGAAAATCGCAAAGCATAACCATATATATATTATCTCATTTTCTCATACAGCCTGTTGTATACACACACATAGTATCCTTGTTTGATAAACACAATAAACGAAATTAAACGAAAAATGCAAAAATAAAAAAGACAAAAAACCTACGCTGTACTATAATACATCTACACAATTCACATATTTTTCCCAACACAATATATTTTCTTGACGATTTTCCCTGACATGTGTGTTTGTCTGTATATGGATTCGTCGCGACAACCAACTAAACTATATATTATATACAGTAGAGTATTTTCATTTTTGGTTTAATATAAAAACGGACGCCATTATAATTTTGATATGTTTTAGTTTTTCCTTTAATTTTTTATTTATGTTTTTTATTTTAAGCTACACTTTTTTCGGTTACTAAAGTGTCGAGTGAAAATTTTTTTTTTTCGTATTTGTGTGTGAAAATGTTTTAAAAATGTTAATAAAATAAAAGTGTATTCTATACAAAAATTATAATTAAAAAAATTTATACATTTGTTCGATGGAAAATTTTTTTCCGTGTATGTGTGTTTCGTTTTTTTTTTTACTATAAATTTTCTTATATGTATTGGAAATTTTCATTTTTTTGAAAATTTAGTATAAAAATGTGTTCTACAATATTATAATAAATAATAAAAAATTTTATAATAAAAAATAATATAAAAATGCTAACTACAAATAAGGATATTTAGTATACATAATATAACATTAGCTAAACAAAAAAAAAAAAAAATCGTTTTTCACAATTTTCTTGCCTTTTATTGTATAAAATACCAAAGCTAAAAAAAATTGTTTTGCAAGTGGGGTTCATAAAGTTTGCAATAGTGCAATAGTAAAAAATCGTAATATCGGCAAAAATTAAAATTTTAAATGGAAAAACAGGTGAATTTCCAGTAAATATACTAACCAAAAAAGTGATATTTAACTAGATAATTAAAAATCGTATATATGTGCACCTTTGTGTTAGCAAAGTGTATGTGTATGTGTGTGTGTGCGTTGTGCCTGCTGAGCGTGTAATTTTTTTTTTGTAACTCGGCCAGTTTTTTTAAAAATAAAATCAAGAAAAAGGATATCTTCTTACCACAAAAATATGTTAAATAATTTCTTTACGCATTAAATATAAATGGGTAAAATCATCAGTGGATCTAGTTCGGGCGGCCAAAAAACATGCATCTTTTAATTTTATTTATTTGTTTATCGTTTGATGAGCAAGTAAAATTTCATTCATCACTTCTTATGTAAGATGAAAAATTTTATGTTATTTATTTTTTGTTATTAAAATGTTTGCCCTCTTTATTATAGTTTGTATTTTCCTTCGTGTATGTATTTGTGTCACACTATATTTTTACATCGTCTATATATGTATAAGTGTATGTATATGCATTTTTTGTGTATAGGATACGAGACTTCCGCCTATAAGTAGTTTATTCTGATATGAGTGTCAAAAATTGAGTATTTTTTGAAAAATGTTTTAGTTAAATGAAAATGAAAAACAGTATGCATGGAAACATAAATTTTACAATAATATATTATAACCTGGAGCAACAGATTCGTTTCTAACATATTGATTTGATTTAGATTAGTAATATTTTAATTTTATCATGTCTCGAGTACGATACCTTTTGGATCACTTGTTACGAATGGAAGTTACAAAATTTTTAAAATTGAATTACTAATCTAATATATTCTACTAATCTATAATATTGATCCAGTTAGTATAGCGCTATAGTGTAGGCCTCTTTAATTCTCTTTATTAATTCTATATCTTCATATACATTTATTACACGTCTTACTTCTTCACGGCCTTTATCCTTTCTCGGCCTTTTCACAACCCCTACTAGCAAGTGCGGTGCGTGTTGCTCGATTATCGCTCCCTACATACCTTTTCTTAGCTACATGTATGTACATACATACCTATATATATATATATATATATATATATATATATATATATATATATATATATATATATATATATATATATATATATATATATATCATATCAATCTTACAGCACGGCCAATCTGACCACAACATCAGTCTCTTGCTATACATTTTTGATTCCAATATTTATTAAATTAAACATACAATCGTAACACAATTATAACCAAAAAAATCAATATTTAGCTACCTTCCCTCCTGTCTCGATCACCATCATGTCATTCTGTCCTGTCTCAATCACCATCATGCAATATTTGCCTTCATTATCGTCATAACTCCTATCCTCTACTATTACTTCATCCTCTCTGTAATGTCTAAAACTTTCTTAACCATATACGGCCTCTTAAACTTTTCTTAATAACTCTCTTATCATAATACTCTTTAATATAAGTGTGTTCATAGTAAAAATACACATAGTACTACCATCATAAGAAAAAAATAGTTTACTCATTGAATTTCCAGATGTCAGGTCGATAGAATATCGTCAACATTTAGTGTTATATATTTATTATGACATTTAGGCGAAATAAAAATATTTTGATTGTTTTAAAACGATACAAGTAGCGATATCTAGCATGTCAATGGGCTAACATACCATGGTAGTACTATGTGTATTTATATTTTGCTCTGTCTCGTATGTAATCTATGCTTTGCCTATTTCCTTGTTTCTTCTAGTGCTATATATGACTGCTATATCGTATATCAGATATATGCTATGTCAATAGTCTACTCCCACATTATCCACTAATTTTGCACTAAATCTTAAAGTTCCATGGTAGAATGAACAGCTGGCTAAACTACGTAAGAGGGTTAGGAAATTATTTAATATGGCAAAGCATTCTAATAAGTGGAATGAATATAGGCAAACGCTAACAAATCACAACACGTAGCTAAGGCGTTTCAAACGACTTACGTGGAGGAAAAACTGTAATATCGAGGATATACCTACAGCTGCTCGACACCATAAACTTCTAGCTAAGGATCAGTCCAACGAGATTGGGCTTCTTCTTAAATCTGATGGTAATTATACATGAGGTCGCAAAGGTGCACTTTCCGGGCTGTACTATTTGTGACAAAAATATAATTACTAACCCCATATTTGGTATATATATATATATGGGTGCAAATGTGGGTCTGGTTAATAGTTTATCCGGTGAGTTTTTTGCTCCGGAAAAAGTCAAATGGGCCATTAACTCCTTTGATTACCTTTGCTCTGGTGGCCTTATTTAGAATTAGCTTCCATTTGGGTCATATACCACAGGCTTGGAGTCAAGTCAATGTGTTTTTTATCCCAAAGCATGGCCATTGGCCAAGTGAATTCCCTGAGTCCTTTACACCTATCAGTGTTACATCATTTATGCTAAAAACTATGGAATGATTGGTAGACCTTCATATCAGAGACTGATAGAATTGCTAGGGCAATCAGGCATAGAGATATTGATGATCTGACTAACCACTGGATTAGCTTCATGTTGGTTAGTAGAAGTATTTCATCCGAACTAAGTAATGAGTCAGTCACGATTACGGCAGTAAAGGGGTATCTTGTCACCTTTGCTGTGGTCACTCGTGATCGACGAGTTGCGGACGACCTGGTTTTTATAGTCTCTGGAGGACAGGAATGTTCGATATCTGCCAGCATACAACAGGCCTTGCTTGTTATTTCGAATTGGTGCACTAAAGAGGGCCTTCCGATTAACCTTAGCAAAACAATCCTGGTGCCCTTTACCAAAAGACGTAAATTGAATTTTGGTTCAGTTAGTCTAAATGATATTACTATTGGATATTCCAATGAAGTTTAATATCTGGGTGTTGTCTTAGATAAAAAACTGAATTGGAACTCTCATATTAACTCAACTTGCGAACGCGCAGTCAGAGCCATGTGAGACTGTCGGCGTATGTTCGACAGGTCTGGGGGCTCTATAATGATTTAGTGACGTCTAAGGTACAGAAAAAATTATTATGAACAAGCTAACCACATTGCAGAGGCTAGCAAATGTCCCGGAATCACAGGCGCCGTTTGCACCTGTCCTACGGCGGCAATGGAAGCCTTCATCGGACTCATTCCACTTCAAATCTGATTCAAAAAATTAGCTGCTACTTGTACAACTAGATTACAGCAATATTGAATCAATATAGTCATGTTGATCATATGGGTCACCTGGACATTTTGAATGACCTTCAGAGTTGGATATATTCCTTAGAGTCCCGAACGTGATGCTCAAAGAACTCTGGTTTAGCAGGAATGTCGTGGTAACACTCCTTGACAGAAGAAACTGGGATACTGGTGGACCATCTATGGAACCTAACAGCCTAGTCTGGTTCAGGGAGGGTTAAAAAATGGATAGTGGTGTCGGAACTGGCGTCTTTGAACCCACCCATAAAATATAGAAATCATTGGGAAATTGCCCCAGCGTTTGTTTTCCTAGCCGAAATTCACGCCAGGTCTTATATGCGCCTCCATCCCCATTTTATCCGACAGCCAAGCAGCTTTGAAATCACTGGCTTCTAACCGCCTGGATTCAAAGTCAGTTAAAAGTTGTTATAAACTGCTACAATCTCTCTCTTGCCATAGGGAAGTTATGTTGTGGTGGGTACCTGGTCACAAGGGCATCACTGGAAATGAGTAACCGACGAACTTGCACGAGCAAGCACATCAACTACACTCATTGGTTCTGAGCCTTTCTGTGATATACCGTGGGCCTCTGCAGCCTACACAATTAGTAAATTGAAAAAAAATACAATGCTTGACTTATTGGAGCTGTATTATCGGTCTTAGACATGGCAAATCTTTTATATTTAGACCATTTCACCATAAGGACTTGGTGGTCAATTTCAATAAAGGAAATATCGGGAGTACTAGTGAGTTTTCTTTCAGGTCACTATATTCTGAGATATCGTTTCAATAAAATGGACTCGTCCACAGAGACGGAGTGCCGACTCTGTTTGGAAGACGTAGAAACCTTAGAGCACATACTATGTAAGTGTACTGCTCTGTGTACACTAAGGTGACTTCATTTTGAAGAGAGGTATTTGACCCCGGAGAAATGTAAATTGACCTATGCAAGCAGCATTCTCGCCTTTATTAGGAAGGTGGAGAAGCTCTTAGACTATAATAAACCAAATATCACAAAAGATCTTTTAGGTCGCAGTGCTGGTCGTTGGGCAGGGGATTAAAAAAATAAAAATTCACTAATTTTGCTAATATTGGTACTATTGTCCTATTAAATCTTTCTACCTGCCCATTTGCTCTGGGAAATGCTACTTCTACTTCTACATGTTTTATCCGATATTTTTCTCCCCACTCCTTAAAATCATCTGGGGAAAAAGCTGTACCCCTATCAGAAACCACTCTTTTGGGATACTCATACACTCTACTATACTCTTTCATTGCCTTTATCGCTTCCCTATTACCTGTTCACCTCGCCGGAAATAATTTTACATATTTCTTAAACGCATCTACCTCGAAAAATATATGCTGATGCCGTTTTCTAGTCTTCTCTAGTAGATCTAAGTGACCTATATGGACCGACGGTAGCTTCTCATATATATACAACCTTTGTTCTTTATGTTCTTTATTTCTCATTGAATCTCAAAGATGGTAGACATCCTACTATATGCTCCTTATTAATTCGCTTATGTTAATACACGTCTTTTCCACTCTACACGTCTTTTCCACTGCCATATGTTTCATTCGGATGCACATGAATTAACAAACTACCTATTATATTCTCCAGTATCACTAATTGCAATCACTTGCTCTCCTTTCTAAAATAGGGTTTTCCAATAAGAGTTTTCATTTTGATATTAAAAAAAACGAGTATTTTTTAAGAGAAATCAATGAATGAGTATTGCATTGTAAAGAGTAAAGTATGCCATTAACATTTGAAAACGATATCAGCCAAATAGCGTAGCCCCGGCTATGCTTGCAGCACCTTTTCATGACATTTTTATGACCAATTCGCACATTTGTGACCTTTTGTGATATTGAGGGTGCCTTTAATAATTTAAAACCATAGAGGCGATCACGCAAGCACTTTCAAATTTGGGGGTGGATGTAACACTTAGAAGCTGGATTGATCAAATGCTCAAAGGCAGGGCCATAACAGCGAATCTAGGTATAGCATCCATACGTAGATTTGTAAATAGGGGTACACTGCAAGGTGATGTATTATCCCCCCTTCTTTGGAATTTGGTCATAAATGACCTGTTACTAAACCTGGAAGGGATTGGCTTTAAAGTGGTGGCTTATGCAGATGATGTTGCTATTGGCGCTTTCGGTAAATATCCTTGTATTCTCAGAGATATAATGCAGAATGCTCTTGGCATTCTAACTCAATGGACCAATAGTGGTAGTCCTCGTGTTAACCTACTGAAGACAGAGTTGGTTCTTTTTTCCAGGAAGTACAAACTTCTTCGCTTTGACCCTCCAACTCTCAATGGAGTTGATTTGAACATCACAGATAAAGTGAAATTCTTGGGTCTCATTTTGGATAGTAAACTAAGCTGGAAGCCTAATATTCTGGAAAGGGTAAAAAAGGCTACTATAGCACTCTACTTCTGTAAAAATGCCATTGGAAGAGGATGAGGGCTTAAGCCTCACATTGTGCATTGGCTTTATACCTCTGTAGTTAGACTTGTTCTAATGTATAGAGTTACAGTTTGGTGGCCCCCTTTAAATACAGAGGTAAACCAAAAGTTGCTGATGAAAGTGCAAAGAACTGCTACCTTGTGTATTAGTGGTGCACTTAGAAGCACTTCTACTCAAGCACTGGAGATTCTCTTTCATCTCATCCCTTTGGATATCCTTGTTAAGCAAGTGGCTGCTAGTACAGCTATATGGCTTAAATCAATTTCTATGTGGTCCTGTAACATTATGGGATACTCATCTATTCTAACGAACAAAGAAATCCCTAAATCTATCGACTACACCATCTCGACATCATACCTTGAAGTATACTTGATATTCCTCCCAGAGAGGACTGGGTGAATGGAACAGTTTTAAGGTCAGGCTATATTAACTTTTTTACAGATGGCTCGAAAATTGATGAAAAAGTCGGAGGAGTGTTGCGAAGAACTAAATGAACTTTCCGCCTCTCTGATCATTGCAGTATTTTTCAGGCAGAGCTTATAGTAATCAAGGAAGCCATAGACTCTATAAAGTATCATGTAATATCTGTAAGAAATATTGGCATTTTTACGGACTGTTAGGCTGCTATTACAGTTTTACAATCAGGCTTTATCACGTCGAAAGTAGCCCGGAGTTGTCTTTCATCTCTTAACTATGTGGCTGAACAGTTCAATATCCATCTTATATGGGTGCCAGGGCATTTCAATATTACGGGGAATATGAAAGCCGATGAACTCGCGCGACATGGTATTACTGGCCTCATTTTACCGTGCAAAGTGGACATTGAAGTACCACTTGCTACATGCAAATTACTCCTTAAAGAAGAAACTCGTAAAATTACAATCAATAGATGGGTAAATTGCACCTCTTGTGTAATTACTAGGCAGATTTGACCTAATTTGGACTTAAAAAGGTCTATTCAGCTAATATCTAAGCAACGGCATAATATTAGCACGGTTGTGGGTGTCATTACTGGACACTGTCTTATTGGAAAGTATGCCAGCAGACTTGGTGCTTTCTTTCATGATTATTGTCGAAGCTGTAACGACGAAGAAGAGGAAGAAACAATACTTCATTTGTTATGCATCTGTCCTAGTCTGTCTCAAAACAGACTCAAGTTTTTGGGAGCTCACCTCCTGTGCGATCTAACGGATTTCAGTAAATTGAGCGTTATATCTACTGCTTGAAGAGCTGAGAAGCTCAAATTGGTTTCAGTAGGGTAGTGCGGAGAAGCAATTTCTGGGGTAAGGCTACGGACCTTATGTGTCTATGCCTCGTCCTTTTGTTGGGCGGCCACCTAAAACTAACTAACTAACTAACTAGTTGATCTAGTGCAGAAATCATGGAAAATTTTATTTAAGATAACATAACCATTTGACTGTATAATCCCTATATGTAGCATTTGACCAAGTTACCTGTTTTATCCAAAATATTGATATTAAAATATTCTATTATAATAGATTTTTTTAAATTAAATAAAACATTTTCAAAACAGTAGAAAAAATTATCTAAATTAGATGAAGGTGATTTATAAATAGTAACAATGTTGACATTGAATTCAGGTAGATTGACCTGTATCAGATTATTAGATTCAAATTATTTTTGAAAAATAAAACTAGATATAATGCTGTCTTTAACAAAAAATGGCACAACCCTCACCCCTACCATTAGTTCGATTAGAAAAATATGAACTATAATTTCGTAAATTACAGAATTGATTTAAGTTTTCATGAATCCAGATTTCAGTTAGTACGATAACGTCAAAAGAATACTGGGAGCCTGCTATCAAAGTTTCAATTTCATTGAGTTTATTTTTTAATGATCTAATATTAAAAATATTATATATATATATATATATATATATATATATATATATATATATATATATATATATATATATAAATATATATATGTATATATATATATATATATATATATATATATATATATATATATATATATATATACAGGGTGGCTGAGACCAAGTGTTACCAAATGAAAACGCTGTAATTTTTTTAATTTTGATTATTTTTTATTGAAATTTCGTGGAATATGTTGAAAACATATTACATTTTATGAAAAACATGTTACTGCTCGATATGACCTCCTTTGGCTCTGATTATTTGATTCAGTCTTCCATAGAAAGCATCCCGAACGTGGGCTTGCGGAATTTTATTCCATTCTCGAACAAGAGCTGACTTCAATGCATCAACACTTTCGTATTTTTTAGTGGACACCTTACTCTCCAAAATGGGCCATATGGAGAAATCCATGGGATTCAAGTCTGATGAATATGGTGGCCATTCTTTCGACGAAATCAGCCGCGGAACGCAATTTTGTAAAAATTGCTGTGTCGCTCGAGCTTTGGGTGACGGTGCCGAGTCCTGTTGGAATGTCCAACGGTTCGTACCAAAGTGTTTACGTGCCCAAGGTAGCAAAGCATCGTTTAGGATCTTTTGGCGGTACACCTCTTGGTTTACCTTGACTTCATGTTCGATGAAAACCAGAGGAGTGCGTCCATCTGCAGTAACTGCAGCCCAAACCATAACATAAGCTGGTGATTGCTTGCGCATGGCAACTCTTGTGTCCATATTATCGTTGGACTTGTGCTTTAACCAAACATGATCATTTTGTTTATTCACAAACTGTTTAATGGTGAAAATTTTCTCATCAGAAAAGACAATTTTTGGAATCTTATCACGTTAGGCCAAGGCCTTCAATGCTCGTGTTCTTTCAAGCCTAACTTTTTTTTGTGCCTCCGTGAGATCTTGAACTTTTTGTATCTTGTAGGGCTTCAAGTGTAGTTCATGAATGATGTAACGTGAAACATGTAGGCGTGCGGCTAATTGATTGAAACTTTGACGAGGGTTTCGTTGGATTTGTTTCTTCACCTTTCGTATCATTTCTTTTGATGTTGCTGTCTTTTTAGGACCGCCTCTGTTGCGTTTAGCGATGCTACCAGTTTCGTTGTATCGAGTTATGGTTCGATACACAAACATTTTATTCACATTCAAATGCTGGAGCTGACGAACTATTGCTGTTTGTAAATTTCCACCCAAATACAGTGCAATACAACTATTACGTTTGAATTCCATTACGATTTTTTTATTAAGATATTAAGAACAATTATTTGTTGACCACATGTAAACAACTAACCAAACTTCAATCTCAAAAAATTGACGCGCGAAAATAACAACTACACAAATGACAGCAGAGTGAAGTCAGTAACATTTGGTCTCAGCCACCCTATATATATATATATATATATATATATATATATATATATATATATATATATATATATTTATATATTGTTAAAAATGTCTACAAAATCTAAGCCTGACATATAAAATAAAAAAAAAATGTTTAAATTAAAAAAAAAAAAAATAATAAATAACAGGTCCATAAATTAATTAATATTAAATTTTTCTACTTCTTCGATAGTGCAAAATTTAAATACTTCTCTTTGATCATCTTTCCTGAAGTAAAACTGATAGTTGTATCCATTAAACCATATACAAATTTAAATTTATACTTATTTGCAACTCCCCTTAATTTATATAGAATTAAGCGGTTGATACTTGTCAAGTGATGCTGAATGTATATTGATTTTTTCTTATCAGGCACACCTGATGTTAGTTGAGTTGATATCGCCGTCAGTTGTTAAAGTAGAATCGGCCCGTTTGTTTTTTGATGATGTAGTAATTTTACGGTTAGAATTATTCAATTTAACCACAATAACAATTCAATGGGAGCTGACACAAGTTTTATTTGACACAAAACTTTAAAATTTATACAAATTAGATTTCAAAAAATTTGATCAAATATTACAAACCAATTGAATTTACCGTTTTACGACAAATACGTCATATAATCGCCGAAAATCCAATTTATATTCCTATGTAATTTCGATTATTTCATGACAAAAAATTAACGAAAGTTAACAAAACGTTAGTTAACCGCCTGCTAACTTAAATTTTTGTGAAACCGGGCATTAGTAAATTAAGTCAGAAACAAATTGCTCTTTAGTCCAGGAGACTAGATTGATTGATTGATTGATTGATTGACTGATTAGAGTGTACGGCCAAGGACGAACCAGGAACTCCCGGAATGCCGGGCACCACCGTACACCCGTGTTACATATAACAAAACCGAAGGAATGGAAGGAATGTTAGTTGTGACAGACTCGACCCGGTTGCAGACACCTAAGCGATCGATAGTTAGTGTTTTTTTTTGTGGTGAAAGGAAAGGAAGGGCATGTTAGTAATGACAGATTTGACCCGGTTTTCCGGAAGCCAATATTCAACTAATGTTAGCACAAGACAATCACAATTTTGACGAGCTGCTCTGCATTATTTCATTTTTTATCATCAACTGCAGTGTGCCCCCATTCGGGTGTATCATCAAATGTTTCCTAAAAGAAAGAACTAATAATGAAATAAACGCTATATAACCGTAGGCTGTAATAAATTGAATTATAACCGTAGGCTGTAATAAATTGAATTAGTTTTCATCTGAAATGATAAATTAATTAATTTGTAATATAATAAACTAATAATATCATAATATAATTACTGCAAGCCATAGACTGTAATAAACTGGATTAGTTTTCCCTGAAAATACAAATATATTAATTTGTCTCATACTAATAATATATTAATGTAATATAAATATATAAATACCTAAATACATAAATATATAAATATATAAATACATAATAGCAATTACACAATGTACTTGCATTAAAATCCTATTTAAATTTACTTTAAAACCAAAAACACTACAAATCGAATTTTATTAAAATAATTAAACAACTGAATTCGATCGAATCCCAAAATGAAATAAAATAATATTAATAATAATAAAAACACAAAAACAATAAAAATAAACATAAAAATAAATTATAAATAAAAATAAAATGTTTGTATAAAATAAGGTTATGTACAAACATTTTAAATAAGTTATATAAAAAAATAAAAATAAAAATAAAGAAAAAAGAAATATGGGAAAGGGCATTGTATGTTCTACTAGTACTAGAGTTAACAAGATCAAAAGTAGTTCATGCATTTTCTTTTGAATTGATAAAGATGTAAAATTTGTTTTAAGTGAAGAAGCATACTATTTCAAGTTTGAGCTCCATTTACGAAGAAACACGTTGAACGGAATGATGTACTGTGCCTAGGAATAAGTAATGTTTTACACACCTACAATAAAATTATTTAAATTACATTAAAAAGAAAAACATATTGCCTTTTAAATAATTGACGGGTGTACAAAGATTTAGAATAGGGTGTTATGTGCTCAAATCTCAATAAATTAAAAACGTATCTAGTTATTAAATTAAACGCAACAAGTCAGGACATGGTCCGGTTATATTATCTGAGTGATAAGTAACGAATGTGCTAGTGTATTTTACCACAAACGCGATTTACTTGTATATAACACTCAAAATCTGATGTAATAATGAAACCTAAGTTTTGTTTTGCATTACTAGCACAAGCAATTATACCAGTATTTATTTCAATGCGGGGATTTGGTATATCAACGTTTCCTCTATAAATTTTAAGAACTTTCGATTTTGATGAATTTTAACAAAGACTGTTGGATTAAGCCTAATTGCTAATACTTTGCAGACTATAGAAGTATATTGCAGATATATAGAAGCTATACATATACGATTAACTGAAGTCGGTGTACTATTTAAATAGACTTGAAGGAGATAATAACGATCCTAGTATGGAACCTTGAGACACACCATGAACACTTTCAAGGGGACATGAAAACTCATTATTAAACTTGACATATTGAGTACGTTCAGTACGCCCAGATAAATAAGAACCATTTCAACGGCTTGATCTGAAAAATGAAACAGACATTTCCATTTGGATAACAAGATGTCGTGCCTTAACGTATCAAATGCTTTCGGAAAATTAAGTAACACGAGCAGTACAACTTGCTTATGATCCAACATACTTGAAATATCATCGCTAATTTTTAACATTGCAGTTGCCGTGCTATGCTTAGCTCTGAAACCAGATTGTAACGAAATTAAGTATTTAATTATATTCAAGTGATTAATTATTTGTTTCTTGAATATGATTTCAAGAACTTTTGAGTACGCTAATTGGTTTAAAATCACTAACAGTCTTGGCGCTCGGACCTTTTGGGATTGGAATTACTTTTGAAATTTTCCATTGAGAGGGATAAATGCAATCGCGGATATAAACATTGATTATGTGACATAAAAGTGAACTAATAAATGGCAATTCAAAATTAAAACTATGATTTGCTTGTGCAGACCTATTATTTACATAAATCGTGAAAGTGTCGTAGCAATAACAGAACCGGAATTCTCGAAAAAACAATTTAACTCACTAGCCAAAAATTGTGGAGTGGATGGCACATCTTTCGAGATACCAAGGTAACGAACGTTCCTCCATAATTTCCGATATGCTAGCTTGGGTTCAAGCTGTCTATATATATAGTCACTTTTGGCGATACGGGTTAACTTTTTAATAGTACGTCGAGATTGCAGAAAATTATTACGACTAACCTCAGACTTATTCCCACGCCATGTTCTTTTGTACAAAGTTTCTCGATTTGCAATTGCAAGTTGTATACTCTTATTAAACCAATGGAGTTTTACGTTTACCTTTAACAAATTTCTTTAACGGAACGTGATTATCAAACAAAAAACGAAGAAAATCACTTAAAACTGAAACCTTGTCGTCCACTAAATCACAATTATATAATAATCCTTAATTTAAATAACAATCTGTACACAAGGAGTCATAGCTCACATCTTTATATGATCGATAACTGATTGAAGAAACTGAAACAAGAGGAATAGATGTCCAAAATTGACAAATCAAGTTGCACGAACCTTTGTATCATTGATACATCTGAAACAATAACCATATCAACTAATGATGCACTGCTATGAAACTTTAAAATGAGTGGGTTCATCGGTAGATAAATATGCTAAATTTTGGGACAAAAGTATATTTTTTGAATTTGGAAGCAACAGAGTCAAACTTTAACATTTTAATATTAAAGTCGCCAGCAATTAAAATACGAATTAAATGCGAATTATATACTACACCAACTAGAAATCTACTGGAACTAACCAACACTTCAATAAATAGAAACTAAAAATGGATAATTTTAAATAAACTTAATGTTCTATCCGTTATGTAAAACATAAAAACAAAATAATCACAAAATTGAATAATTTAACTGTAAATGAAAGTTTAAAAAAACATCTAAAATAATTTAACTGAGGAGACTTTGACCATAAATTGCGTAACAAAATCAATAAGGTTTGCAGCTGATGAATTGCAATCACGATATTGTTTTCATTGCAGCAACAATGAATTGGTATAATTAAATAATATCCTACCTTATCCTTCCAAGTATATGTCCAAATGGGTATACGGTAACCCGGCGCTTTCCGGGAGACCCTGCTTAATGCTTGGTCGTACATTCTAAATCGATCAGTCAATCAATTGCAGCAACAATAAATTGGATGATACTGACAGATCATATTATTCATTGATTGAATGATTAGAGTGTGCGGCCAAGGAATGGAAGGAATCTGCTTCTTGTCGTCTCTTAACAGCAGCATTAATATCAGCAATACCATCATTCAACTGTAATTTTCAAAGGTTCCCAGAAAACAAGTCTTTAGTCCAGGAGACTAGATTGTAACAAAATAAATAAATATCTTACATTTATTAAAAAACTAAAAAAAAAAATCAAACCCAACCGAATTAGACGGCTTGGCCACTTCGAAAGAGTCTCATCATATCGAACAATTAAACGAGGTCTCAACAACAATGAGCTGGTGTACGTTGGAGGTGAACACATAGACTATGCGCTGGCTTGACAACATCGATCAAGATGTGCATGACATAGGACGGGAGAGCGATAGACAGAGGCGTATTTTTTATGGTGCCAAAGATAAAAAAAAAAAATATTATAACAATCGATTATTTCAAAAGATCAATTATTTTTTCATCTATGTAGTTGTAGAAATTATTTTATGATTTCGCTAATATACATACAAATATATAGTATCCACTTAATTCTAAATGGTGCATGTTAAAATTTCCAAATCTACTTTGCATACTCGATATATAACATAAGTTTAGTTTGGCTACTATAAAGCTCATTCGCATTGTATATTTATGCTGTAAAGTTGAATATATATACCTCAAAGATGATTTTCTTTTACAACAACAACAGAAAAAAAAACCAACAAATTACAATTTTCATTATACATATATACATATCTGAAACTCATCATTTATCTTTATAATTATTTTTGATAAATCATGATTACCAATGATATCATCTTATATTGCAAAGTTGCCTTTATTTCCATTTCTTATGTGTGGCTTTAACTTTTTTTTTGAATTTTGGCCAAAATCATTCGGATAAAGCAACAACAACACAATCATAATGAAACTACAATGAATCATAATAATTTATGAACCACATAGAAAAGTTGGATACAATTCCATTGTGTTATATATATATATATATATATATATATATATATATATATATATATATATATATATATATATATATATATATATATATATACTTATATGTATGTGAGAATGCCAATCAAAAGGGTCGAGGTGATCATTCAAACGAATTGTTTCACACAAAAAAACGAAAGATTTGGAATAAATATTTTATCCGCATATGTATGAAATATATTTAAGAACAATATTGAACTGATTATAGAGTGGGGAGAGCTGGGGGTAAAGGCGACAAATTTTCTCGAATATAAAGAAAACGCATTACATCTCTTAATTTATATTCTCGATACAACGTTGCGGTACATGATGTACATGTACATGTGTATGTGCTATAGTTTTTAGTTTTTCAGCAGTTTTTTATAGGATTGTGCGTGTTTGATCCTTGAAAAGTTTAAAACTATATAGCTACAGTCGTTTTTTTATTGTTGGCGGTCTTCTTAAGTTTTAACGTGACGATGAGTTTTTTAGTGTTAATCAAAGTCATGTCACGTTTTGTGTGTGTGTGTTGTTGCGTCAAGCGGGAACTTTAAAAGTTGTTTTCCATTTTTTTTGTTATATTTTTTATTTTTTTTCATCTTGTGCTTTTCTAAAGATGATACTTCTTCATCCCCTTTTATTGATGTGAATGTTGAAATATTTGTGTCTTGTTAAATTTGGAAAATTGTGTGTTAGATTTTTGGGAATCAGTTAGGTGTTAAATAATCGGTTTTATAAGTTTACTTCTGCATCGCAGATGATTTATAAACTAGCATTTTTTTTATAAATTTATTAAGTTTTATTGCAACTGAATTACAATTCATCGGGTAATTTGTCTTTAATAACTGATGTTCTCTTTTTGTGTGAAATATAACCTCATTCCGTTTTTGTGTGTGAGAATGTCACCTAGACTTAGTCTTTATACATTCTCGCGCCGTCCTGCTTAGTCTTTCTAACTGTGCTTTGTATGTTAGCCAGGTTTATTAACCTGTTTCCATCTCTGCCACATAGAGTGGAACCTTTTAAAAGCCATGATGTTCCAAAGCATCATTACAGTCAGTCTGTAATCTTTCTTCTTCGACACGATTGTAGCTATAAAGCAAGTGGTCCATGGTTTCGTTTTCATGGCCACACTCACAGCTGCTTGTTTCGCTTAAATAAAGATAATAAAAAGATTCTATTTTGCCATGCCTCATTAACATCTGTGTGAATAGTGCACTAAGCTCAAGCCTTTTATCCAACCTTTCTTCGATGTTTGGAAGAAAACTAAAAGTTGTCCATCCTTCCGTCGCGTGGTTCCATCTTTCTTGCCATATTGCAATGTATGCTTTTCGCATCTACCTCTTCAGCGAACAGATAAGGTTTGGCTCAATTTGTCCATCTTGTAATACTACGTTTCCGTATATCACACTTAGCCTCTTTTTTAGTTTATATGCCTTGGATATATATATTCATTCTGTCAGCCCACCCTGCACTTTTGTTTAAGACCCCAAGTTTCTTTAACTACTCTTCTCATTGCAAAGAAGGCTTTTTTGCCGCTTTTTACAATGCTTATGACATGCGACTTGAGTCCGAGCCTTTCGTTAAAATTCACCCAATGCCATTTTACAGTTTTGATCGTTTAAATTCTTGCTCTATTCACAATCATCAAGGGTGCTGGTCTTCTGATATCGAGCGATCCTTTAAGTTGGATCATTACTGTTTTTGCAGACGAAAGCTCCATCTTATAGCTGCAATACCAATCAGTCATTTTATTAATAGCACTTTGAGGTAGTTCCTGAATGCATTGCCTAGAGTTTCCAGCAACGAGCATTATAAAGAGTTCGAGGGATGTGGGCCCAGGGCAGACCCTTGTGGGTACCCTTTTGTCACACTCTTTTTGAGTGTGCCATAATTAGTGACAATAGTTGCGAATCTTTCAGAGAAATAGTTATTCATGATTGCGCAAAGATTTACTTTTCACCATAACGTCCACTGTGGACCGATTCCCTCTGAATCCAAACTATTTGCAACTGTACTGCCCACTTCTCTCAAACACGTACATCAACCTGCCAGTAATTACTTTCTCGAGTAATTTGCCCCAAACTGGTAGTAGAATGTTTGGACTACAGGCCTTTTCTTATGATAAATACTTTGACGTTTTTCTAAGATTTTGGAAAATCTCCTCGTTTTAGACATTCGTTCAGGAAGCGCGTCATACTGGGCCCTATTCTAGGCCATGCTCTTTGTATCACTTCGATCTCGATGTTGTCAAGGCCGGATGCTTTGCCAGTTTTGAATGACATTATTGCGTCCGTGGTTTCATAATTTTTCCAGTCATTAAGTTCTTGGTGCTACAAATCTTTGCGCTCTGATATCTTTATGCGTTTCTGTGTCACTTGTCGCAGTGTCACCATAGGAAGCAGTACACTCACTAAGCATTATGAAGTATCCTTCCAACACGTAGTTGTCAGGTCATTACTGTTTTTAAGGGTGCTTAATACTGCGATTGAGTTTTTAGTCTTTCTGCACTGAATTTGTATACGAAGCCCCATGGTTCTGTATTACGATGCTCTGTAATGAATATTTCTAGACTATATTGGCTGGTCTTAGTCACATCACTCATGTATTAGTTACGGTATGCTACATAATATCTTTGAAAAAAATGCAATAACTAAATTGTACGTGGCTTTCAAGCAGGACTCCGATCAAATTTGTAATTATGTAAGGTTTGCAATTATAAATCTGGTGTACAATAGTACTTAATCGTATTAATCGCATAAATCGTTTTCTACTTCTATAGTCTTAATATATCGAAAATCACGATAACCTGAAGTTGTAAATACATGGAGTTGGGCAGGCCGATTATCGTACATGGTGTAAAAAATCTACTCCAATAGATAAAAGCGGGAAATGGCTGTAATAATTGGTTTCAAATTTTAAAATAAGAAATTTTATTTAAATAAATCAATTTACAGTTTTCGATATCGGTTATATTTTTAAGAGGATATTAGAATTAATTTCCCAAGGGAGATTTAAATAGATTCGATCTAATTACCTTTCTGATTTTCAAGTATTGATTTTAGATTGTTGATAATATTTAGAAATCTATTTTACTTACATGAATTATATTACAGTTATATAATTGTTGGGGCCTTTAGGAAATTGTATTATCAGTCTGAATACTGTACATTAGTTATTTAGTCCATCCCCACCACGAAGTCCGAAAATATTTCACCATTTTTCATATTTAAATTATTATTGTCCCCATAAAGCAGTCTCATATAATTGTGAACGTACATTTTGACATTTAGATATTGTAAAATAAATGAAATTTTGTTACTTTTAAAGTAAAGCTCCCACTGGCTAACACGGTTGTGTATAAATATACAAAATTAACCCAAGAATTAGGTAAATTAATAACAAAACCTTACTACTTTTACTTAAATCTTTTAATGAAATTTCGATTTTTCGAGTAAAAATATTTGTGTAAAAATTACCCGAGTAACCGAGGTATTTAAATTCATTGAAGGCTTCAAGTTAAAAACAGAGCGACGAAGATGGATTTTTGTTACATGAGTAACTGTGGTACATTGTAAGTATTTGGCAATGTTATAGGTTTTGTATAGCTCTAGATTTATAGTTAACAACCAGCTGGTGAAAGCAAAACCATTTACTTAGCTTCAAAAAATCGTTGTCAAACGGAAACTGTACACTGTCATTGTTATTTTTAGCTGCATAATTAAGTAACAGGTCGTCCGCAAATGCCGTTTAATAACCTAAAGGGTAGATTTCAAAAATCGAGTTAAAGTAAATAAAAAAAGAGAGAGGATCTAAAGCCGATCTTTGAGGGACACCTTAGACTTAAACACCGGAAGAACTAAATATTTTATCCATTTGGACATATTGCTGACAACATTGAAGATAGCTTTTGAACCAGTCAAGGGTTTTACCTCATATACCAATGCCAGATAGTTTGAGAAGAAAGATATTATGGTCAAGCAATATCGATAAATAATGCGGTGGACTTTTCAAACTTATTTAGTGTAGTGTAAATGTGGCTCAAGGAGTGTAATATAGCATTTTCTGACGATTTTCCAGCTAAAAAACCAATTAAATTACTGTACAAAAAATTTATACTGTCACACAGTTTTGTAAATGTTCTTAGCAGTGAAATTGGCCTATTGTTATAATATTTAACATAAAAGCGTCTCCTTTCTTGTAAACCAGTGTTACAACATCGGTCTTGTTAGAGTTGATTATGATTGGTAAGGTGTTTTATTAGCAATATTCCAACAAATGGCCAAAATGACCTACCGCGTGTCAACCACTACATAGCATTTAGATTTTAGTCTTTGCTAAATTCATTATTTAAAACTGGCCTTATTCAAGTTTTTAATTGTTGCAAGTGGTTTAACACTGACCTACCTAGCGATACAATTGTGCGTAACAGCTTCTAACTGCTAATATAAGTAGTTAAAATTTCGCAAAGACACACATCTAAGTGCTTACAAATATACTTGCGGTGGTCGAATTTCCAACTATTCTTCGCAACTGCCGAAATTTTTACACGAAAATGCCTGTCAGTTATATAGGATTTCAGAAATGTATAAAATTGTTTAGGCAGGTCTATTACAAAGTAATTTGTACCTTAATCCTTAAAGCCTTAATGATTGATCACAATTTAACTGAACTGCTCTGCATTCTGTCATCTCTTATCAGCAACTCCAGTATGCCACCATTCATCTGTAATCTGCAAAGGTTCCCTGAAAACAAAATCTATTAATGAACTAATTGCTCTTAGCCATAGGCTGTAATAAATTGAATTAATTTTCATCTGAAATTATAAATTAATTAATTAATAATATAATAATAACACAATATAATAATATAATTTCTACAAGCCGGAAGCTGTAATAAATTGGATTAGTTTTTGCTTGAAAATACAAACTAATATAAATTAGATTTAAAAATAATTGATTAAATATTACAAATCAATTGAATTAACCATTTTATGACAAATACGTCATATAATCGCCGAAAATCTAATTTATATACACTTTATTTGACACAAAACTTTAAAATTAATATAAATTAGATTTTTAAAAATTTATTACTTCGTATAAACCAATTGAATTAACCGTTTTATGACCAATACCATTTAACTTGAATCTGTAAATATAGCATAAAATTCTGTATATTTTAATTAGAGAAAAATACTTGGTAAACAGCCTTAATTGTAAACTTATACCTGTAAACAGCCATTTGTACCAATAATAATTTTGTAAGAATTTGTGTCAAACTTAAAACTACGCATTTTTAAATTCATTAGCAAGATCTCGTGACAGCACAACTTTTCGTCAGAGTTGATTGTGTTGCAATAAAAATTAGGGTCCTGTCCACCACAGATAATTTGCAACGAGAGAGTTTGGCGTCAGGCCTCTAGAAGCCGAGTCAGTTGGGTTTTGTTTTGAAGGTATATACATCCACTTGCCTCTAAGAATGAAACAGTTCCACCGTGGTGGGATATTTGGCAGGAAAGGCTAAACGATTTGTAAATCTACCCATGCACATATCGAATTGATCTAATTGATCATCAGTCGAAATAATAGTACTGCACCAGATAGCTATGGCGCGGTAGCAAAATTTGTTTAATAGGTGAAACTTTAGTTTTTGCGGTAAGTAATTTTGTTCTACGAGTCCTCAACTCGAATATATAATGCTGCTCCGTAAGCAAGCTCCGATGCATCTGAGAAACCATACAGCTGAATGTTCATATTTTTAACCTTGGAGGTAGGTATAAATCGTGGAATTTGGATATCTTGAAGATGATGAAGTGATGATTTCATTTTGATCAATCTTTCTTTGATATTCGTTAGCAATTCGTCATCCCAGTTTATCTTTCGCAACCAGAGCTGCCATCTTAGTGGGTCAAAGATTCGAGATGCCTCTGATAGGAACATTCTTTTGGAAATTATATTTGTAATTTCTCTCGCCACTCTGAAGGTAAACTTATCAGTTTGAGGATTCCATATAGTAAGAGTTCCCTTCAAATTCCAAGCATGTCATCCACATAAAAATCGGACTTCAAATGAGTGGCAGTATCTGGATGCAATTGTTGATAATCATTGGCAAGTTGATGTAATGTGCAACAAGCTAAGAATGGACCACTTCAAGTTTCGTGCGTTACATTTGTTAACCGGAATTCTTAAATATGTTGGTCAGGTGAGTTACGCCAGAGAATGCGCTGGAAATTTCGATCAGCAGGATGAACTATGATTTGATGATACATTTTTTCAATGTCCGCTGTGATAGCTATTTTGTGCGTGCAAAAACGTAGTAGTATTATCATGAGATCGTCTTGAATTAATGGTCCGATTAGTAGCATGTCGTTAAGAGAATGGCCTGCTGTGCTTTTGTAGGAGCCGTCAAAAATTACTCTGAGCTTTATGGTACAGCACGCAATGTTTTTAATGTTTCCGCAATGTTTCCGAGGTACACCATATCTTGAAATCCAACCAAACAATAATGCCGATGCACCTAGTGTAGCAATCGATACAAGTATAAGTGTGTGTAACGATATTCTTTGAAAAATGGCAATGGACCGACTAGGTCGATATTGATGTGCTGAAATCTGTTGTTAGGCATTTGTAGTATGATGCAAGATGCTGTTGGCAAGGAAAGCAGTTGCGGACAATTTGAGACCAATCCCTATTGATACCAAGCCAAATAAAACGGTCCGTGATCAATCTTTTAGTGGCTCAAACACCCGGATGTGATAACGAATGAAATGTTGTGACAACAGCTTCACGTAGCTTCCTTGGAATGTACGGACGAATTTTCGTCTCGGAAACGTCACAGCAAATTTCTGGGGATGAGTAAAAAAAAAATTAGTTTTTTAAATTCCAACGAATGACTTGTCTCGTTTCCCAAAAGCTGTTGTAATTCTGGATCATTTCGTTGCTTCTCAGCGATTTTCGAGAAATCGATCACAGGTTTATCAGTTATTGAACAAATGCGTGATAAGAAATCAGCAACAATATTGGCTTCACCCTTGATTTGGCGAATATCTGTAGTGAATTGGGTGATAAATTCTAACTGGCGACTCTGCCTGGGTGAGCTGTTACTGGTTTTTTGATGGAAAGCAAAATGAGTGGTTCGTGGTCAGTTTCGACATGAAATTTTCTGCCCTCAAGCTGATGGCGAAAGTGTTTAATCCCCATGAAAATTGCCAACAATATCTGCCACTGTCTAGTGTAAAGCTGTATCGTGATGTGTCCGTGATGGATGAGCCAAGAACACTGCGTTTGCTAATTCATCTTTGCAAGGTTGAAATGCCAGAAATGTCTCTTCAGTCCAAGTTAATTCTCTAGTATCATTTTTCTTGTTTCTGACAATTAGTGTCTGAAGTTTCATCTAGTTGTCAACAGCGTGTGGTATACATCGACGGTAAAAATTGATTTCTGATGTAAAACGTTCTCAGGAAGAAGTTCTATTCCGTTTGTTGAAGCTCGATGACCAAGAAAATTTAATTCAGCTTTCTCCGAGTTCGCATTTAACCATGTTTATGTAATAATCTGAATGGTGTGACTATTACTGTTTTTTTGAATATCATCTGGGTTGACTGGAATTTGATTGAAAGCACGTCTTAAGTCCATTTTGGAAAATATAGTTTTTCCAAATAAATTTAACGAAAAATGTAGAATGAAAGGTATAGGATATTTGTCGGGAACGGTCACTGCATTCAACTGTCTGTAATCGCCACAGGGGCGAAAGGCGCCATTTTGTTTTTTACCAAGTGTAATGGCGCAGCCCAAGGTGATTTCGATTGACGACCAATTCCCATTTTAATCAAGTAACTGAATTCCTCCCAAGCTGCATTCAGTTTTTCAGGCATTAGTCGCCTGGCTCTGGCTGCAACAGGTGGCCCATGTGTTTCAATGTGATTAAAAGTTTTTATTTGAATTTTACTCGGTGAAACATGCGACTCTTGCAATAGTTCAGGGAAATCTGATAATATTCGCGTGAAATCATCTGAAACAACACACGTCCTTGGCGAAACCTGATCTATTGAAATTGTTTTGTTGTCAATCAGTTTTCTTCGTTTTATGTCAACCAATAAATCAAAATGTTGAAGGAAATCAGGTCCCAAAATCGGTATCTTAACATCTGCAATGACGAATTTCTACACAAAATCTCGAGGCAAACCAAAATTTACTTTAATATGTTTTTCATCGAATGTTTTAATGTGAGAACCATTCGCGGCAAATAAACAACGGCTCGATGGACGCTTAGCTTCACTTTTGTCAGAGGGCCAAACAGAAACATCAGCACCGGTGTCGATCAAAAATTGTTGCAACGTTGTTTGGTCGTATACGTATAATAAACCGCCTTATTTCTGCAACCCTCATACCCACTTGAGATTGCAGGTTTAGTGTTTTGATGACTTTGGCTCGAAAATGCATGGCTTAATGTATAATAAGTTGGTTGTTTTTTCCGCAAACTTTGCGTGATACCAACACTCTGTTGTGTCACTATCCTTTTTTATTTGCTATGACTTGGATCGATTACGATGACGACCACGTGATAGTAACTTGCTCAACATTTTTTGACACTCCTTCATTGTTGTTTCCAACGATGCGATTCTTGTTTCAAGATCGGAATTGGTTTATGAGGCAGCGGCGATATCAGTAGCCCCACCGTATTCAATAATTCGATCGGCTACCTTTGCTAATTTTTCCAAATTACTGTCCACTGTTGATAAAATTTTCCTGACGCGTTTGGGCAAGCAGTTTAACCACACTGTTTGTAATAATTCGCCGGATTTCTTGGTATGTCACCCAATTCGATTTCCATCAGCCACTTATTGATTTTTTGTTGTTCAGAATCAGCGTATCTTTCAATCAATCATTTTGTGATTTCACAAATTCTTATCGGGGTCACCAATATAGTAGTTTGTAAACTATGTTTTAGGTTCATAATGAATAAAACTCAGTAGTTTATTTTATAAGAGTAGAATTGCAATTGAGTTTGTCAAGAAAAACATATTTTTTGGTTGGCACCACGCGCAACATGTACGCGGTGTCCGGTGTATGAACTAATTCAAATGTGAGTACATTTAATGTTAGTCATCACACTATTAATATTAAATTAATGATCTTTTTCTTTAAATTTTAAAATTGAAGTGTTTTGACATTGTTGACTTATCAATAATTTTGAGATAACTTTAATTTTCAACTAATAGACGGTTATTTTAGCTGAAAAATTGCATATACATAATTGTGCTATTTAGATTTCAACTGTAAATGTAACTTTTGTAAATGTAACTTTTGTAAGATAATTAGGATAATCGTAGTTTAGCTGCAACTTTTATCTTGCTAATATTTAGCCACTAAGACAAAAAGAGTTTTTGGTCCGTGCTAAACTTTAAAAATGCCACTGATGATTTATTGCAGATGTGGTGATTATAGTAAACAAAATTCTTTTTCAAATGAAAATTAACGTAAAACCGAAATCAGTATAAACCGAAAATATTGGGAAAATCTAAACTTTATATATATATATATATATATATATATATATATATATATATATATATATATATATATATATATATATATATATATATATATATATATATATATATATAAGTATAGAATACCTTTATTATTCAAATTGATGTATGCCTTATTTATAGATTTTTACATATTTTCATAAAGCTTTTTTCAATTAGATTTCTACTTAACACATTTTTGTTGTTCCCTTTGTTGTTTCTCGCTTGAAATAATCGAAATCATTTTTTAATGGATTTTTTAACCTTTTAATGAAAACTTGATGAAAAAAGTTTTTCGTTCCAATAATCTGTATAAATCAAAGTAACGTTAAAAAATAAGGATTTTATTTTTATCACATAATAGTGACGTGTGATTCAGTAACTACTTAATATATGCCAACCATTCTGTACTATCGTGAGAGAGCTCTGCTCATGGTTCTTAGCCGAAGCACTCCCAACTCTTTTGTGTTTAACATTTAACATCCTTCTTTTGCGGCAAGGACCTTACCATCCAAAGCAAACAAAATACGAAAAGATGTTCAATCATTTGAAGACAATACATTTTTAATCCAGATGTTTGGAATGATTGCTATAGTTGGAGTTCTTTTTGATTTAGGTTTAGAATTTTTAATTCATTTCCGCAACGGTATTCAAATTACATATTTCTGGATAAACAAATATCTAAAACTATCAAATACTTTGTTTAAACCTCGAAAACCACTATAAAGCTCAACCTAATATATAGTATGGCCACAAGTATTTTATTTTCCTCTTTTTGCTTCATGTATCTTCTATTTACAAATAGGATAAATACTTAGGTTAACATTTTTTCGTTTGATAACGGTGTAGAGCATAAAAATGTATTGTATATACATTTAGACACACAGTCTATTTATGTTTGTAGGTTTGTATTCGCAAATATCAAAAAATACTGAACCGATTTAATACTTTCGTTAATCTTGGGATCGATATAAATATGTAGGTTATTTATCGGGTTTTTTTTATGATCGGGCTACTCTTTGAGCGCAAATAAATTTTTCTTGGGCTTTTAACGTAGCAATTTATACTATTTTGTTGTTGGTTTGTTATGTATTGCAAAATCTATTGTGGTGGCTTTTGACTTAATTTTTTAAGCATCAATACTATCCAAATGACGCAGTGGTTAAAGCTGCGGTGTTTGGGACGGGAGATACTGGGTTCGAATCGCAACAGGGGAGGGTTGCAAAAGAGATTTTTCATCACCTGATTACGATCGGTGATGACGATGAACACAACTATGACCCCCTGTTGGAGTGCAGAATCCATGGGCCGAACCATCGTCCATGTGAGTTCAGACTGGCTGGAGCAAGGCAATGTGCAGATGGATTTAAAATCGAACCTGTATTCGTGCGTCCTCGATTTGGCTCGTGACGGCGTAAGGTAGGACGTTAAAAATTAACCGCGAAAGATTTGGGAGAGGTTCGGCCCCAGAACATATTGCAGAGTTCAGAAACAAACAAACAAACAATACTATCCAAATGGAAAATGTTTTTCTAATATTGTCATCATTAACATTTTTACTATGTACGGTTTGAAAAAATATAAATTCTTTTCTATACGGCTATATAGTACATATGACGTTTTTTATGCGTAAAAAATCACTAAAACCGTTTTTTATGTAGTCTAATTATAATTTGTATGCACTTACATTTATTACAACGATTATGTTTACATAAAGATTAATGTTTTATAGTCCATTCGATTTGCAAAACGCAATAAAAAAAATTGATCCGGATTAAACAAATTGATGTAAATTAACAAACCATTTTCAGTTTGACCAAAAAATATCAATTTTTTATTAATACAAATCAATTTAAAAAAATCCAGATTTTTTCATCAATTTATTTCGGGAGTAATTACAGTTCAGGAAAGTCCCGAAACAAATAAAAAATTATTTATTATTAATTATAAATCGTATTAGCGCATATTTTTAAAGTAGTCTGTTTGGCGGTTGTTAACTTAATGTACAGATGACTGAGAGTAGCAATTTACAATTTATTTAATACTCAGACAGAGAAAGAACATATACTCTAATCAGCTTTCCCCCTTTCCCCTTGTTTTATTTGAGAACCCTCTTGACTGCATTGGCGTTTTGCTGACATGGATTTTCCATAAAACGACTGATGCACTCTACTGCGAAAGATATATCTGGTCGTGTTTCCACTGCCAAATATTTCAAACTTTCTACAGCTTCCCGAAATAAAACAGGTTCTGCAAGATCTCCCGAAACTTGACATTATAGGTATTGTAATAGATTTGCAGTTCTCCATGTTGAAATGTTGTACTATTTTCTCCGCATAAAGTTGCTGATGTATGAAAATTGAACTCCATAATAACTCCCACCGAATAATGTTCATACCTTTAGTGCTACTTTTCAATTTATTTTTATTGTGTCCTATTGGTTGAGTTCCTGCATCTTTGTATTGGTTGAAGAGGCATTTTCATCCTTATAACGTTATACATCTTCAAATACTTCATCCTTCTAATGAGGATTACTTGATGTAAACAGCTGCATTGACAGCTTCTGTATCATAGTTGTTGTTTAACAACCGTGCTTATTTTTAGTTTGAAACCATTTACTATCGTTGGTCATGTGATCACTAGCTCCCGAATCAGGATACCATTCAATTTGGTCATCAACTGTATTTAACAAAACAATTTCGCATCTCTGTTGTCCCATTACAAAACGAATATAAGTTTTTTCTTTTACATAAAATGAATCCATCAGCTTTATCAGAAATATGATATACTCGGAAAAATATTGTAAGCGATGAGTCACTGAGCTCGTCTTGAAGCTATCTAGAAGCTCGGGATGACATTGTTAGAGAGTTTTGAAGTCATCGAGAAACTGTTGTGTTTTGGGACCAACATGAGAGCTCAACTTGGCAATTCTCTCGAAAGTTACTCTAAATCGGCCATATAAATGGATGTTTAACGACACTCATAATGCCAAAAATCGAAAGCTTCCAAACCCTAAAAAATCAGTGATGGTTAGCCTATCAAAACTGAGAAATTTATGCTATGAATCGAAAACTTCCAAGGCTCGAAAAATCGGTGATTGAGCCTGTAAAAACTGAAAATTTGTATGCCATAAATCGAAAACTTCGAAAACCCTATCAAAACTGAGAATTTTATGCCATAAATCGAAAACTTCAAAAACCCTGGAAAATCTGTGAATGATACCTTATCAAAACTGAGGATTTTATGCCATAAATCGAAAACTTCCAAAACTTAGGAAGATCTGTGAATGAAAGCTTGTCATAACTGAGACCGAACCCCCCGAAAATCTGTGACCGATAGCCCAAAATAATTAAATTAAAATAAACGATTAAATTTCGTTTTCGTAATTTTAAATTTGTTTTAATATAAGATTGATTAGCTGGTTTCGGTTAAATGGATTGGCTGCTTGGATATTGAATTGCATCGGTTCTCTTATAAGCATCTTCTTTCGGCAGTATATCTCCATCTATGTCTTAATACATTCAAAGATCACAGATGTGATGTTGTGTAATGCACAATAACATTCTGGAAGCCATATCCTATAACTGAACCAGTAGCAGGAGAACTAGCTATTTACTTAAATGATCCCAACTGATTTGCCAGTTTCGTTTAAAAGAATGCAGTTTCCAATCGGAGTCCTTTTGGAAATTTTCCGATTGGAAATTCCGATAACCAATTTATCCTTGTCGATAATTTCAGAATTCGTTAAACCATAGATAAACATAATAGATGTCTCATTTGATGTAGTTTTTGATTTCATTTTTTTAAAATTTTTTATTTTATACTATCGAATAATGTAATATCACAAATACAACAATGAGGTTAAAAATATAAGAAGTTTGCATTTTTTATTTTAACTGCGCAAATGAGAAATCTATATTATTTATCTATGGTTATACTATCAATAAATTTCGATTGAAGCCGCCGTGCGAAGCTTTTCATGCTCTCTAGATTAGCGCGTTTCTCGAGATTACTTGTGCATCTGTAGGTTGGTGGTTTAAATTAATTATAGACTCAATGATAGACTGAACTATTGTGTTTTGGTTTCCCAAGAGAGGCGTCTATTGTGGTTAAAAAACCTATAAAGTAAATTGCGAACAGCGAAGATTTTTTTTGAACATTTTTGATGTACTTCGAGGTATTTAATTTGATTTTTGTATTCTAAACTGCCAGTTTCAAAATAAATATAGGACTAGTTTAGTGGCTTCTGGTCTTTTACTGTACTGGTTGCTGTAGAAATGTATAATTTCGGTTTTCGGAAGAATTTATAGCTAAGAACATCTTTTCACTAAATTTTCGTGCGCTAGTTGAAGAGGTGAATATATAGCCGTGCCGTCGGTATGCATTTAGACTTGGGTTTCTTTGTTGTCAGAATTTGGGATAACATGTTAAAAGAATGAAAGAAGGAGCAGTGTTTCTTTAGCGATACGAAGAATTTCCTATTTGTAAGGCTGTCCAGAAAGGCCTTTCACAGAAAGGCTGTGACTGCTGAACGACCAAATTATTTGGAATTTTTATTAGAGTGTCCGACATACGAAACCCAAATTGTTGTTTTGAAATGCAGTATTCTAATAGGAGCTGGAACCTATTGAGGAAATTGGAAGAGTATGTTATCTGATGTTAAAGGGTTTCCTTGCTCAAGAAAAGATATCATCCTTATTCCTGAGCAAGGAAATCCTTCTTCAAATTTCCAACATTATGGAAGTAGCTTGTCTTTAGAATAACCAGAAGGATATCGGTAAGCTGTGATAAAGATCAAGTAGGTTTCTAAATTCTGAGTTAATTGGATATGTTATCGTTACCCGGAGATTTTGTTTTGTGCTGAAAATTTTTCGCGATTTCCTCTTCAATTGTTTTAGGATCTATGATTAGGATCTTTAGCTATTGCAGTAATAACATTTTGTAAGCTTCAATATTTCGTTGAAAATTTTCATAGAATTGTCAGGAAATTTTAGGCATTCTTGTTTGCTGAAATAACAGGGAATCACATTGGAACAGAAATTTACGTGACCCGACGCATTTCGTAGCATCGTTTAATGAGTTTTTGGAGTTCAGGAGGTATTTTTGGGATACCTCTGCTCTGAATGAGAGACATAGTTTCCTTGATGGCAAGTTTGATTACTTTAGTTAACCTGATCGTTTTTCCATAATTTGATTAGTGGAATAGAGATTTATGAGAACGAATGGGAGTTTTCATCTAGTCGGCTTGGAAGCAGTTGTGGAATAATTGTGTTACTTCTGCTTGGGTCCTGAGATGGAATGTGGTTATAATTTGTAAATGATCTGAACAAAATTTGTGTAAGACTTGCTAAGGAGTGATAAGAGGAAATATTCTTGGATAGTACCAAATCAAGAACCGAGTTTCCTTTTGGGAATATTGGTTTATGAGGAGCATTTAATTGGATCTTGGAACTATTGCATAGATTAAGAAATGCTATAGACCATTAATAAAGGCCACATAAATAGAGCAAAACTAGAGTAGTAACATTATAAAGCGTTGCTTTAGTTTAAGCTGTTACATATGTTTTGGCCAGGAAGTGAGGAATATCATTCTGAATTAAGATGGCAGCGTCTCCAGATTTGATGTTAAAAAAAAAAAAAGATAGAACATCGCTGGATTAGATTGGGTTTGGATAGAAAAACCAAGTGAAGCTTTTGACGAACAATTTTTCAACGGTGAAGATTGCTAGACGTTGGTTATGCATTCGATACGCATACCCCTCGTAAACTACGCTCCTTTGCAAATTGGGTAGGATCTGGTTTAGGCAGAGAAATATTAGAAAAAAATATTTTCCTCATCTGACACTGCAAAAATTGATCCATTTTATATCAAATTGGTCCAAAGGTTTTTATGCTTAAACATTTATGTTTAAATAAAAAAAAATCTACTGAATTAATGTGATTTTCTTGTAACTTTTTTATTTTTGTCTATACGGTTTGAAGATGTTCTCCAATACTAACTTTCACGCTTTGTCATTCTCACTGATATGTAAATAGTATACATATATCTTTATATATACTAGTATATCGTATCTACTTTTGTTTGAATTATTACATTTGTCTCCATGATGTGTAGTTATGTATACCTAATATTTTATAGTGTTATATGAAGCATCTCTTAAAAGTTAGCACTCTTTTCTTATAAGTAGTCTGCCGCGACCAATTAACTTGATTGTTGTCGTCAATGATATTCATTGCAGAAATATTCATTTTTCTAGTATCTTAATTATAAGCGTATATATATATATATATATATATATATATATATATATATATATATATATATATATATATATATATATATATATATATATATTTATATTTATATTACATTAACATACTATTATTATGAGATAAATTTATACATTTGTATTTTCAGGGAAAACTAATCCTGTTTATTACAGTCTACGGCTTGCAGAAATTATATTATGATATTATTAGTTTATTAATTAATTTATCATTTCAGATGAAAACTAATTCAATTTATTACAGCCTACGGCTAAGAGCGGTTATTTCATTAATATATTTTGCTTTTAGGAAACGTTTGCTGATACACCTGAATGGGGCACACTGCAGTTGATGAAATAATGCAGAGCAGCTCGTCAAAATTGTGATTGTCTTGTGCTAACATTAGTTGAATATTGGCTTCCGGAAAACCGGGTCAAATCTGTCATTAGTAACATGCCCTTCCTTTCCTTACACCACAAAAAAAACACTAACTATCGATCGCTTAGGTGTCTGCAACCGGATCGAGTCTGTCATAACTAACAAATTCCATCCACTCCTTCGGTTTTGTTATATGTAACACGGGTGTACGGTAGTGCCCGGCATTTCGGGAGTTCCTGGTTCGTCCTTGGCCGTACATTCTAATCAATCAATCAATCAATCAATCAATATATATATATATATATATATATATATATATATATATATATATATATATTTAACCTGACCGTTTTTTCCTTAATTTGAGGGTCATGAGCGGGATTGTGAACATAATCGTTAAATGATCAGATTGGATGAGTGATCAGAGGATGATTAGAGAATTACTATAGCTCTACTACTCCTGAGGCTATTAGAAATTATTAAACTAAAAAACTGAACATTTCTGTTGACTATCGAATTGAATTATCGGTTACTATGGGAGCAATTATCCGGGAATTTATTGATAGACCTAAAACGCCCAGTTGCCGATGTAATGGCTTAACATCGGCACGTATCTCATCTACAACTTCATTTAATTCTCGCTGCCGATCTAAATCAGGTCTTAATTCATTAAATCAAAATGTAACAGGGCTACGTACCAAAACCATAGAATTTTTCTTGGATGTTATTGTATGCGATTTTGATGTTATCATTTTAGCTGAGTGATTCAACACTTACTATGTTGTTTTTATGATATGATCGTGAATTTTCTCACCGAGATGGTGTTTTAATAGCAGTTAAATCCATTTTTAGCTATTTAGACTACTTAATTTAGAATCATTCAGTGACTGTGAGGCGGTTTGGATTAAAGTTACTACATCGTCCCAAAATTTTGTTTTCGGCGTGCATTATATCACACCAAATTCTAATCAGTTCTCTTGCATAGCTTCTTGATGATCGAACAGTTGTGTTAGTTTTTGATGATCTTAAAAAAAATAATAATAGTTTTAATTTACGTGATCGTTTGCTGGATTTAATTTATGTATCAATTTTTTTGATTACAATAAGGGTGATTTTGGAGAATTAAATTTATATTTTGATAATATTGATTGGCTACATCTGTTTGATTATTGCGATTTAGTTAATGCTGTATCTAGATTTTATGATGCCGTGTTTTTTGGTATCGAAAAGTTTATTCCGTCTCGTCAGTTTCGCCCACAGAACAAAACTATATGCGGTTTGACAAACACTTACGCTTGGCCAAAAACAAAATGAATCGATTGCGTATAGAAAATGCAATCATTTAATTTAAATCAATCATCTAGTTCTAGTCTTCAAATCATTGTCCAGGTCTTTTTTCAAATCATTGTCCAGGTTGATTAAGTTAATCTTGTCTCTGCAACTACTTTACGCAGATGTACACAGTCTCTGGCTTTGCCGTTAGGTCTGTTGTTTAACAGATCTCTAGTAATTGGTTATTTTCCCGATCATTGAGACTCGTCGCATATTATTCCTGTTTTCAAAGATGGGAATAAATCTTTAGTGGCTAATTATAGACCGATTTCCATTCTGTCGGCTATCGCTAAAATCTTCGAATGCTTCGTTCGTGATATTACGTTCATTGAATTTGGTAAGTTTATTATTCCACAGCAACATAGATTTTTCCCGTGTCGCTGAACTGCTACTAATCTCGTTGAATTTACCCAATTTGTGATAAGTTCGATTGAAGGTAGTGCGCAGGTTGATGTTGAGTTTACTGACTTTAAAAAGGCATTTGATAGAGTCTCACATGAGATTGTTTTATCTAAATTGCAGAAAGTTAGTGTTGCGTGAACGAGGTGTCTTGGGGCTATGCTTCGTGATGCAATAACTGCTAGGTTCTTCTGGGACCTTATGCGATGCCATGTTGTTTCTAGGAGAGTTTACTTTATTGCTGAGATCCTATTCGCAACAAAGGTTTTGAAGCGGTTTGATCCAACTTAACGTGGTCATTGAATCTCTTCGGTCTTATATTGTTGCTTAGTCGCATTGCTAATTGAACTTGCTTCAGTAATTTTGCTAATAACAACGAGGCATTCATCTCCAAACGGGGAATTGATAACTTTATCCTATAACTGGCGCTACCCGGATTTGGCAGTCAATATAGACTTTCTTTTATATAGCCAGTAGCATCTGTTGTTCTTCAATAATGCTGCAGCATATACGTACTTAAATGCATCAGCGAATTCATGCAACTCTTTCTGATTCACACACACCTCACTCATTTTATTTGTATATTTAATCCATTAAAGATTTATCTTTTCTGGTAACTGCCCGTCCCATCCAATCATCGATGCCCATGTTTCTTGAATTAGAATTTCTGTTGCATTTGTGACAGGTGCTATCAACTCTATTGGGTCGAAGTGTAATTTTGGGTCAGTCGTTTAATGACACTCCTGTTGTAGTCTTGGACGAGGCGTTAAACATTATTCGGAGCTTTGTTGTAGTATGCCATCTTGCTTTATTATGCCGTGATATGGCATGTAATAGCTGTTCTCCAATGGAATGTCTTCGCCATTTTCCTGCACTAATTCCACTTATTCTATTAGGGCGGTAGCCTTCCTTCTGGATTCCCCTTATTTGGCATGTCCATCTTGAAATAGGATTCTCACCTTATATCTTCCATCTGACCTACGTTCTACGGTTGATGAGAAATGACTATCTGTGTTGACTTCTTCTTTACTGCGATTTCTTTCTTCTGGAATATTGTCGCTTTCGACGAGTATTATTTTTCCCTAATCTTGCTCTTTCCAACGTTGGCATTTTTTTGAACAAGTTGCAATGCTCTACATTGTGATGGCCTTTACATTTTTGTATTCAGCAAGGTGTGGATATAGTTGCTGCATTCACGTGTCTCAAAGGCTGTATAGCTTGTGCACGTGGTATGGATGTCTTGTTGCTTCCCATCGCCTCTAAAGGCTGAAATGTTCTTTTCAAAAAAGTCTTCTAACATAGGGACTCCTTTTAGATTTTCCAGCGTTGTTTCATATAGCCGTATGGAATCCGGATCCAGTTTCTTCGTTAATATGAAAACAACAAATGATTCAAATTGAGTTGCTGAAGGTTGTATGTAGCATCTCTTTTGCAGTATCATGCATAACTCGAACAGCTTGCCTTGATGCTGCTTGTGGTATTGATAAGGACAGCAGTGAATTACAATTTGCTAGTAATCTTGAGTTGTTATATCGTGCTTGCCCTGTGCTTCAGGCCATCTCGTAATTCTTCCCTGTGGTTGCTAAATGGTTGATAAGTTGTCCTGCTCGTTTTTGAAGCATCGATTTCAAATATATGTCATTTTTACTACGTTGGACAATATTTTATTTTGGTGAATGTGTTCGGTAAAGATGTCATTAAATGTTACCAGTCGTTCGTACTCATCATAGAATTATAGTATTTATACTTTCAGTAGTTGTACTGGTGTCTTTGTTTCGACTAGGAAATTTTCATGCTGCTTTAATGTTATTAACGTACCTTCTACTTTAAGCTGCAATGTTTCATAGTAATATTTCTTAAAGTAGTCGGTGGTTTGATCGTCTTCTTCCGTTTCGGACAGTATAGTTGTTTGCAAGGAGGAAATTTCCTCCATCTCTTTCTACAATTGCCTCATCTTTAAACTTAGATACTCTTTTGAGTAGCTGTTTGCCTCTAATGAGTCATTAATAGCTGTCAATTTCCTATACATCTGCCGCATAAGTACGTCCTGCTTCTTGAATAATTTATTAGTTGCTTCCGATGCACTTGATGGTTGATTAAGGTAAGCCGGTTGTTGCTTGGCTCGAAAGACCAAGTAAATTCCTAGATTTCGTTTAAATGCCCTAGTCAGCATATTTAAATTATAATAACATTTACATACAAAAAATAGCATAATTATCATGGTACTAAAAATTATAGCCCCAAAATCAGAAAATTCTAAAATCTAAATAAAATTGATAAAAAAAATATTTAACACTAAATTCAAATGAAATAACCGTTAAACCGACAAAATACGCCACCTAATTGATAAACATTTCAATCAACACAAAACTCTAAAATTTGTATAGGGGAAATAAGGCGTTGGGGAAAGTTGACATTTTTGGTGCGGGTTACAGTTTTAAGTTGTCCTGAATTGTAATTCCCTCGCTCATTCCTTAAGTTTGTATCCTGTTTTCAGTTTATTTCGCAAAATATAAGAAAATACTAACGCAAAACACTCGCTGGGTTGTTTCTTGACTCAAGAATTAAATGGAACTGTCCGGTTAGGTTTTAATGAGAAGAATAATCTATCCGACAAACTTTTACATATTTGTAAAATATTTCATCGAACAGATGAGTCCGTCTGTATTATAGTCCGTTTAAAACTGTTAGTTTTTTATTCAGTTATTGACATATGTTTCAAGTTACCCAGATTACGTTTTTTTCAAACTTTTTTTTTCTTTTTCAAAATACATTGCAAAAAAAGTCCAGAGGACTTTTATCCGTCACACGACGAAATATTGCAAAAGAGAGCCTATGTGTAAAATTGGCAGTGAAACAACAAAATGCAAAAGTGTGTACAGAAAGTAAAGAGTATGTAAAGTAAGATGAAAGGCTAAGAAATGAAATGTGTTGGCTCCCTAAAAAATACAAGTAACATAACAGACTGCAAATCAACCAAAACCTAAGTACTCAAATAGTCAAAGATACTATGAAATTATGCAACAGCTATCTTGTGCTGATATGTTGGCCAATATATTAATGCAAGTATTTCAGGTGCCAAAAAAATATCGAGGGATTAAACCTACTATATATATATATATATATATATATATATATATATATATATATATATATATATATATATATATATATATATATATATATATATATATCCTATAATTATATAATTATAAAGTTCCTAGATACAACTATGTAGAGTTTCGGAAAAAATGCTCAGGCCATTCCAGGGGAAGGATGACGCTGATAAAAATCATTCAAATTTAGTCTTAAGCAGAAAACAAAAAATTACAATGATTTTACCATTACATTGAAAAACAGGTCAGCAATTAACAGGTTTGATCTACCTGACCAGTTTTACCGGATTTCAAATTCTAATAGTAACATTTTCAAACAAAATTTTAAAGAAAGAGCTTTGTGCTAAAAAGGATATCAGCAGCCACCTCACAACGTGTATTCTGAGACTTACAATATATACCTATAACCTATACACGAGAGATTTGCCGTGCTTAAAAGTAACCACCATTCCCTTATGTTCAAACCTTACAGACGATTATCGCAACTGGAAACAATGTATCGAAGTAATCGACAACGATCAAAATACGTTAACGTTTATTGCTAAAGGCACATCGGTAAATAAAAAACGATACCTTTTATTGAGATCTAAAGTTAGAATGATGGCCATCCGTTCTCTTTAGGAGTCCTCTAAAGCAACCTGCTACGTAAGATTCTATCTACCTATCCTACCATAACAAGTTATCTCCAACGACCGCAAAAATTAGCAACAGGTTCCTCCTATTGTTGTCAGTAAACAGTTTTAATCCTTTGAAGTCAGCAGGTTTGGATAGCACTTTTCCTGCCGACATTTAACAGAATAGTGACTTAATGATTCCTTGGCTTGAGGTGATTTTTAAAAGTAAACAAATGGACTGAAGTAGAGGTTATTTTTTAGCTATTACGGAAAACGCTCTCAATGCGACCCAAAAGACCTTAGGGCCATTAGGTTATTCTCGTACTTCTTGAAAACTTTATAGAAAAGCAGATAGAAGCTTATATTAGAGGCTTAATCGAGCTGGCAAGTTAGCAGCATCTCAGCATGCATACTGCAAGGGTAAATCAGTGGAAACTGTGATATAGAGGGAGTCTTTAACAATGTTCAGACTGTTATTTCTTTCAGAGAGGACTGGGTGAGTGAAGCAGTTCTGAATACCGGTACAGTTAACTTCTTTACTTAAATAATAAACCCGATGGGCTTGCTCGATAGGGCACCTCCTATCCCATCTTACCATGCGACGCCAATACAAAAGTACCGCTTGCTATGTGTAAACTGCTCCTTAAAGAAGAAGCTTATACAATTACAAAAAATAGATGGTCCAATTTTGCCTCATGTGTAATTACTCCGCAAATTTGGCCTACACTAGACTTAATCAGGTGTAACCAACTAATATCCATGCAACGGCATAATATTAGCATAATTGCGGGTGTCATTGGTAAGCATGCGAGTATAGACTAGGTATTCTCTCTCAAGATTACTGTAGTAGTTTCAGGAATGAGGAAGAGGAGAAGACTATACTACATCTGCTCACCTCCTGTGTGACCTGTCGGACCTCAGTAGGATGAGTTTTAGGGATATCAACTGCTTCGTTAGAAACTCGAATTGGTTCCAGTAGGTTTTGAGTGGCGAACAAATTTGCTGTGGCAAGGCTACGGACTAATTGTGTCTATGCTACGTCCTTTAGGACGGCCATCTTAACCTAAAATAATGATGAAAAATCCTAGGATATTCATCGAATGTTATGAACGCAGCTTAAACCTAATAATTTGTTATGACGCATTATTATGGATATTACCATTCGATTAATTTGTAGTTTCTGGCGGGAAAATCTGATTGTTTTCCGTATTAGTACGAAGAAGAATAAAGCTTGGCGTTAAAATTAAGAGCTCATTTCGGGACTACGTTCAAATTAAAGGAGGGATTAAATTAGGGTTTAATTTTTGGTTTTTTATTGGTAAAGGTCTGAGCTTTGACGATGCTAATTCATTTTTCTGAACTTTATGTTAAGTTCTTTGTTTTTGTATATTCTCTCTATACTTAAGGGATTTCTTTTCGGCACCTGGAGATTGATTTCCTCCTTCCTCATAAATTTGCGAAATAATTTGAATTTGTTAATCTTGATGCAGTTTTCCTTTTAATTATCGTTTTACTAACTGTCATCATAACGGATGAGAGATCCGATACTAGAGATTTGAATGTAGTTCTTAGATAAACCTCTGTTACATAGAAGTTTTTTAGTCCTACCTTTTAGAATTATGCCTTAGAAGCAATATACTGCAGAAACAAAAACCTGTGTGTAATGTAGATCCTTAAAGTGATGACTTTGGAGGTCCCGGTCATAATACTTTTGGGTGTTAATAAATCACTGGCATTTCTTGCATTGTGGTACGCGTCTTGTGGTTTTTCTCTTTGGTTCAATTTTTGCTATAAAATAATGTAAAGAATTCCTTTTATACTGCACATGTTTTGAACAATTTTTTTGTTATTAACAGTAAGCAACATAAAAAAGAGGGACCTCCTTTAATTGAAAGTTTGGAGTCCTCCTTGGGTTACGGTTGGTCCTATACAAATTTATCTTTCAAATGCGTTAATCTAAATACTCGCTGGAATATAATTCGGAAAATATCCGAAAGCAAATAAACTTCAACGGTTTTCTCATGATGATTCAGTTTGGTTCACCTTGGTTGGCTTTTAACTTTTACAAATTGTTTGTTTCAACCGAATTTTATCTATTTCATCTTACACGCGCAACTACAAAAAAATCTTAATTACCATATCTATATTTATCCTCTATAATCTGGATAAAGATAAAATTTTTGTTTTCAGCCAATAACTTTAATGTCTATCGATGCCATCTTTTATGGCCACATTCTCGGAAGAAATATATTTTCTGTATTCCATGGAAATTTCTAAGAAATGGAAAACTTAAAGATTTATTGTTTTATTTTTGTAAATATCATACACATTGACGCCCGTAAATATATATATATATATATATATATATATATATATATATATATATATATATATATATATATATATATATATCAAAATTAATACAGTATATATTTAAGCAGCCGTTTAAATTTATGTACTGTACGATTAGCGTGTCTATGATATTATGTACAGTACATAATATAGTTTTACTGGTTTAAATACAAAAAAATAAAATCCAGTGACATGGATTCACGCCAAGTTTAAAAAAAAACGATATGCTTTATTGTTCTTGGTATTTTCAAGGTTGCAACATCTTAATGTAATCCTCTTCTTATGTTTCGTTTTTCCGCTTTCTATATATATATAGATACATATACACAAACAAAATACTTTTTCATTATGTTATTATTTATTTACATAATATTATAACAAAATATATTATTTTTATTTTTTCTAGGTCTCCATAAACGTTAAAACGCAGACATTGTGGTGGAAAATAATTTTTGCCTTTTGATCAAAAAAAGAAAGCTGAACGCAAAAAAAAACGCATTCACTTTTTTGCTATTGTGATTGTAATATTGTGCACGAACACATCCAATAGGGGATATAGGAACTATTTTTGTGTAAGGAAATGGTTAAAATGGATTCAACAGAGGAACAGGATAGGAAAATCGTTTTGGAATTTTGTCATTTGCTGGAGAAATCAAAACAATTATTTAATGGATTACGTGATCTACCGCAATATGGCCATAGACAATGGCAATCATATTTTGGTCGAACATTCGATGTGTACACAAAATTATGGAAATTTCAGCAACAACATAGACTAGTATTAGATTCAAAATATGGTTTAAAACGATGGCAAATCGGTGAAATAGCTAGTAAAATTGGACAATTATATTATCATTATTAGTAAGTATATTATTGTAAAATTTACTAAATTTTTTAACGTATATAATTTTATTTTACCGAGCAAGTTGTAAAAGTTGCAGCACTTGAATCGGGAGGTACCTGAGTGGAATCTCAAGTTTAAACGGAAGCATATGGAGTTGTTCATAATAATAATAATCGGTTTTTGTTGTGGTCCAGAGTTTGCTCTTCGTATTGTTCTAGACAGTTAGCCGAAAAAGACAAGTCGTTCTATATCCTAAAGAGCCATCGTCATGGACAGTGACCTCTCCATCGTTCTCCTCTCAGAGATCATTGCACCAATCAGTTTTGGATCCGCTCGTGGAACGTGACGGTGACCATCGTACTCGCTGTCTTTCTACTTCATGAACGACATTAGGAATTTTCCAATTCCCATTGTTTAATTGTTGTAACACGGCGTCTATTACAATGCTCGAGGTATCGGTTGTGACACTAAGTTTAGTTGGATGTGCTAATAGCGTAATGTTTGCTAAAGTGGTTTTTATGCTGTTCGAATGCCTGTTGACATACAAAGTTCTTCTGCATTTTGGAAAAAATCCATTTTCCGTTCCACGCTCGATCCATTTAGGTCGGTCCCCACTTAATATAATCTAGTCATCCATCGGCCTGTTCTTCTTTCCTCCCATCTTCTCTGCTATGCCTCCAGAGTTATACGGTGAACTCTGGTCACAGCTTCTTCTCTTCCCACTTTTGCACTCAACCAAAGGGTCTCTCGGCGCTTTAATGCAAACAAATCAAATTGAATCGCTCCAGCAACAATAAAGGCTGTCGCAGCAGATATCATCCGATAAGCACAACCCAATCTTAATGCACCATGACGCTGGGTCAATACCATACGCGTTCGTATCTCCATGGCACTAACCCATATAATGGGCTTCGTAGAGTAGGCTTGAGTGTACCATTGACATGAATAGTTTTGTCTACTATAGCGAATATCACTATAGTAGACAATATCACTTTAGTCATCAGTCTACTTAGTGATACTGTTACCGCAGTCGCGTTGTTGCAAAACTTGCGAGTATGTTCTGAGAAGTAAAACTTGGTATCTTGGTATCTCGGTTATCTGGTTAAGTTTAAGTTGAGTTAACTCGAAAATTCTAGAAGTTTAAAATTAGAACGGCGACATCATCCGCATAACCTACACTTCGTCAAGAATCTCAAGCAGAAATATAACTACAAAAAACTCCAGCGGTGATCTCTATAACCTTTATGTCATTTAACGTCTCAAACAACAAATTTCCGGTCCTTTACATAGCTTTGCAGCATCCTTAAAAGGTAGTTTGGTACCGAATTAAAGGCGTTTTTGAGGTCAATCGTGACTTTAAAAACACTATGGGCCTTGCCGAATGGAAAGCTCTGTTTGCTCTCACAACCGCGTCCACTACCATCTTAATTATAGTTACGGTCGAGTAACCTTTCCGGTTACTCCGTGTTGTATTGGAGATAAATCCGCAAAATTCAAATGGAGAGCCTCAAAATTGGCTTCAACATCTTTTCTAGAAGTGTGAGCATACAGAGAGGTCTTTAAGGAGGAATTTCTTTAAAATGTGTGTAGGAAAGAGAGCATTAACAATGTATTCCATCATCACACACCCATGAACCCAAGCTTGTGAGTGTTGTGAGTTTATATCCCCTGGTCCAAATGTCATTGTCTACCTCATTACATAAGTCCTGTCAGCATTTTTCCATCTTTGCTTGCGCGGATGGCCATGTTAAGCTATTTTATTGGCAGTCTTGTGCTCTTTGGATTGTATTGCTGCCATTTCTCTTTCTTGTACCACGAGGCGTTCTCCCTTAGTTGGATGATCTTTTTGGTCCACCAGTAGGCGTATCGTATTCCCTTTCATGCATTTCAACGTAGCATTGAGGAGTCGCAAGCCCGCTGGATTGAATTGTACCGCCAACGACATCATCGATATCAACTTGGTTGGGTTCTCTGCAAGGTGAAATGCTGGTGAAATGCAAGCCAAATAAGTTTCTAAAAACTTGGACTGTTGTGCCACTCTGGACATTTTCCAGCCGTGTGAGGCACTGCTCTCTCACGCTGGGTATGTGATCCGCCATTTAACTAATTCGTTGAAAAAGACGCTAGCTGTGCCAGAACCATCGTTATATCCGGTGTGAAATTTCTGAAGCCTGGTCGTAGGTAAGTTTCCATGGAACCCTAATTCAAAATTTAAGTCCAGTATTAAGGCCATCTCCATGATGAGTTTACTTCTGGTATCTTAGTGTTGCATGCTCTATACCAATGTCCGTGCATTGGAAATTTTGGCTACCATCAGTTCCCCAGAGATGTCATGTAGAGCGTATTCCAGCCCATCCAGTTAACCCGGAACTCTGAAATCGTATCTTTCGGTGATACTGATAAGTGTGTATGATAAAACCGTAGTACCTAGATTTCTTACCCAAACATAGTTGCTACTGGAACCATGGTCATCAATATGGATGCTTTAAGTGTCGACTGCTCATTTTGCCACATTGCTCAAAAGGTCCGAGATCCAGGGTAAAGGATTTCTTCCCGGAATTGCTGGCTTCCAAATACTATCTGTATTTCCATCTCCCAAACCAGCTGCGTCAGCAGGGCCTCTGCAGCCCTGCAACTATTTCGGTCTTCCTTTCTTAGCCAGAAAAGGCTTTTTGATAGACACCTGTTCCTCGCTTATGGTTGGAACTTAGCACTGGGTAGCTCACATAAAGAACATTTCGACTGCAATGTGCATGCCGTAGCTTTATATCTTATTTGACCGCATCCCTAACAAAGGTGGCTGCGATCAGAGTCCATACATCTTGCTTTGGTGTGGCAATAACCTAGGAAATTCGAGCATTATGATATTTCGACGTTATTTCTGACTCGTATATACACCCAGCTGACTTTGGGTCTCCCCATGTCTAGCAGCTTTAAAACAATTCGTTCCTCTTACGTCGACGATCGCCACCTTGACCCCGTCCTCCATCGTGAGGATGTCCAGATAGAGGATTTCTACTTTCGTGTTAACCCCTTATTTCACCATTCTCAAGACTGCTGCTAGTAAACTCTCCTGGAGCTTAATTGATGGAGATGGAAGACTGTTGTTTTCCTTAAGCGTGGGATTTCCGTTACCGAGTCGTTAGGACCAGCTCCGCTCCGAATAGCACTTCGGACTAACACTTTGGGGTCCCTCGAGGTAGTACAGGTTTTAGAAGGCCACACAGTTTTCCTGTGGTGCCCTCACGCGTGAGGCATAATTATATACGAATTATTTGCCATAATCTAATATAGCGAGAATTTTAAAATTGTCTGCTAACTTGGAGTTTACTTGAGGGCTCGTCGGATTATACAGCGCAGTTATATGTAGTTCTTATGAAGAGCAGGTGGCCCCTAGTATTTGAGTCGAACTATCGATAAAAACGGAACGAAACCAGATCCAAGGAAGCAATCACATGCGTCCCTCCACCAATGACATTCAAACGTTGCAGTCATATCTGAGAAATTCATTATTCCCGCAAGTCCATTGAAGATTAGAATTAGGCTTTAAGACGTCAATTGGATAACTTATTTAAAAATGACGCTAAATGGGATTGGCCAGTTTATTGTCAGAATTTGTTCAAGTGGTTCAAAAAAATCAGCCATTATTAGCATGTAATGGTAGCGGCGGATATGTGTCACTAGCAAAGGACGAGATCGGGTTTGGGCAGATCGAAAAGAAGCCTTAGCAGTCACGAAATTTTATCAGATAATCTATAGCCAGAAATTCATTTAACAAAGCTTTAAATCTTTATTAACAATATTCGATTTCAAGAAGGGCATTCCTGTCTACACTACAAATATAGACTTTAAATGTGGGCCTGTACATTACTCATGCATCATTTCAAGATTGACTACGTCACAAAGGGCAGATTTGCATACGCAGATATCCTTTCACCTCTGATAAGTGCACAAATTCAACGATAATCAGGCCAACTCGACAATATGAAATGCATCATAGCGTGATGTTTGGGGATTCGCAAAAACAAAAGTACCAATGTCCAATGAACGGGTTATTGTTTTTGATTATTGTTGACGCATATTCGGAATGCCGGAAATATTTATTACACCGACTATTACTACAACCAAAACGGTATACTAAGAATCGAAGAAAGATTGGCTTGTTTTGGACCACCACAGCTCATCGTCTCATTGACAATGAAACACATAGTTCGTTTTCGCGAAATTTTAAATAATGGGAGAGCGAAACGGAATACAGTACCTTCGTTGTGTTCTATTCGAAATTAAATGGAGAATTAGTGATATTAGTTTTCAATAAGTAGAGGCATGAATACAACGTTTTCAATACTCTTCTTTCAGTTTTTTTACTGTTGTCGTGAATTTGCTAAAGAAAACAGAAGTTTAAAACTCAATAAGTTTGAACAGTTTTGGTACTTTTTGTAGCGTTTTGTCCACTGAATAATACTGCGTTAAATATTTTATGAATCTGACATGCAACTTTTGCTGTGTCCGACCGTAACTTAATATTCGTTTTTTTTTAAATTTTAAAGTGAAATTTTACAATAATATTTTCCATTTACTATTTTCAGTTTAAGAACAAGCGAAACAAATTATTTAAATGAAGCTTATCAATTTTATGCAGCAATACGGGGCCGAGCATATTATTCGCGAGCGATAAAAGAAGATCGGTAAGTAATTTTGTGAATTTTATGAATCCAAAACCACTCAAGATTAAACTTAAAGGCGTGAAAATATTTCCAGACCGGATTTAATGGTGAAAAAATTACGATACTATGCTCGTTTTATTGTTGTATGCTTATTACTGAAGAAAATGAAATTAGTGCGTGAACTTGTCATTGAATTAGAACGTCAAATACAAGAATATACTTCAACGTAAGTTTCACCGCATAATCTTGGTGTACACACACACACACATCCATATTAATATATAGGCTACTTGGATATGGCTACATACGTGTGTGTATACGAAATATTTTCACACCATTTTGTTTTTGTTTTTTTTGTTTCGTTTTTTTCTCGATTTTTCATTGTAGATATGAGCCCGAAGATCAGTTAGAATGGAATTTAGTATTGGAAGAGATTAAAGGATTTATTAAGGCGGAATCAGCAGTCGCCGTATTGCATGCCGATTCAAATCCAATTGTACTGTCGCATAGGTAAGATATACGATGTCAATCCTGGTTGATGTGTAGAATTTGCTGAGGCCCGTGCTTTCAGAATATGTTTTTTTTTGATACTTTTTTTTATTGTTTTGATTTTTTTAAAACTTCTTTCTGTTTTATTATATAATATATTATGTTATTATATATATATATATATATATATATATATATATATATATATATATATATATATATATATATATATATATATATATATATATATATATATATATATATATATATATATATATATATATATATATATATATATATATATATATATATATATATATATATATATATATATATATATATATATATATATATATATATATATATATATATATATATATATATATATATATATATATATATATATATATATATATATCAGTGGCGTAGACTGATTTAAGCTTATTTGGAAACACAGAAAGCACTGATTCCTGAATTTACTGATTTGCTAAATGAATATAAAAAGAAATTTTTTGATAGGCACAAAGTACTTCTGCTAAAATTTCTGCTCAAACCGATTATTATAAGAAATCAATCGTGGATTATGCAATAATTCTAGGAAACTACGTTTAGGCAACAATTGATAGGACTATAGTAATAATCTATTAGTCTCCCATTTCAGATCCAATTTGTATTGAAGAAAATTCAAATTAATAAATTAAGTGGTTACTTTTATCACCTTTATGTATATATAATACCAAAGATGTGGTCGTACAAAAGTAAAGACTTCATCCCAAGTTCGTTCTAAAAATGAGTACATACAACATTTCTAGTAAAAACCTTACCGTTTATGTCTTCAACAAAGAATACAGTTCCTTGATTTTTTTCTAACAAACTCTACACTTTTTTGAAGATTCAATCGCCTTGTCAATTAACTTCTTTATACAAATTTAATGCCAAGATGAATTTCAATGTAAATGAATTTCAATGCGATCGTATATGCATTTTAGATGAAGAACAACCAAATCATCGAAATTAGGTCACCTTTCCAGAAATTATGACGAAAATCTACCATATTATGATAAATAATATAAGATGAAAATATGATTTTACCTTCACTATGCTCATCGAATTTTGAGGTTTCTAAATAAATAAAATAATGTTAAGGTTACCTCCTTATAGTGCTCTTTGTGCTCTTGTTGTTAAAAAAACTTTGTTGGTAATTTTTTGCGATTTAGTTTACAAATTCGAATACTAATTAATCATGCAGGAGCAGTTTACTCTATTACCTACGACCGTGCGACAGTACTCCGGTCCAGTAGTATTACTTGAGTACTATAGCAATAGAAAATAAAATCAGACATGATATTTTAAGAAGTGGATGAAGCACTAAATTTGGAATGTATGAAACTGCTTCCCATCATTCCCATCAACTATCTGCTTCCCATCAACTACACTACGCCACTGATATATATATATATATATATATATATATATATATATATATATATATATATATATATATATATATATATATATATATTATTTTTTGTATTTGGATTTTTTTTATAATATCTTATAACTGTCAAACAATTTGTTAATCCAAAAAGAAAAGAACTGATCAAAAAATATGCAAGTAGTTAATGATCGATCAAGACGGATGATCACTAATTTCTTGCATATTATGCGGTACCATGCATTAGTGGTAAAGTAAGTATATAATATGACGATAGTACCCGATTTCTCAATTTATTATAATGTAGAATTCAACAAATCTGTAAGTTTATGTTTGAATCTAAATACAAATTTTTGGTTTTAGAAATAATTTAATTTAATTTTTTTTTTATTTACATAATTTAATTTATTTTTTATAAAGCTTTGACAAGCTTACACTATATAAATATAATATACAAAATAACAAATATTCTACACATCACTATACACAATATATTTTTTTTATATTTACATATTTATTTATCTTAAATGTTAATTAATTAATTCATAATTAAATTAAAATAATAAAGTTGGTCATACATAAGTGTTTAAGGCATATACTTTGATGTTGTTGTTATTCTAAAATCTGTATTCATTATTGTTGTTGTAAAATTGTTAAAAAATATAAGTAAAGCTTTCTATCTGTGTTAAATGTATTTATGTATATTGTGCTTTCTAACCAAGTTAATTTTATTTGTATAAAGCTTTAGAGTTTAATGTATTTGTGTAAATTTAAAAAGCTATAAATGTTTAATGTATATGGATATATTTTATGTATTTATAAATGTATCATATAGATCAACGCTGTTCACTGAACATTTTAAACTTTTTGTTGCAGAAATGTTACTTTTGTAGGTGAAATTCGGTTTTGATGAAATCTGTCCTATTTTCACATGTTAAAAATCTGTGGCATTTCAGTTACTAATATCGTTCAATATAGAAGCCGTAAGAGCCGACCAAGTTAGTTCTATAAGGTTTACAGGGCTAACTTTGCTAACGACGTTTGTCGTGGACTATTATAAATTATCGTTACGACTGGTGATTAGTATTTGGGTAGAGAATTTCGTTAACAATTGCGTATTAATTTATTCGGTTGCGGAGTTTTAACGGCTTTTCAATTTACTTCGTGATGAACAAGTATATCTATAATGGCTTCGTTTTTGGGATCGTCCGTTCGTCCTTGATATGAAATGATTATTAATTTTTATTATTAATTTCATAATTTGCATTTTCAGGATTCATAACAATATTTTTTAGTATAAACAGCATAATACTTCAATGCTTTCGTACACATTCCACGGAAACATTAATCTGAAACATTAAGTCTGCATGAGTTTCTCTTTTATGAGTTTAACACATTGTATCTTTACTATATTCGTTTGCTATTTTACATCTTTTTCATCTCCAAAAAGTTATATTTCTACTTTGAAAATGATTATTTCCAATTTAAAATTGGAAAGGTATAGTAATATGCGTAAAAGTGAACTTTTACGAATATTACGTTCATCAATTTTCAGTAGCATTATCCAAGTTTTATAGTTTGTCGAGAATCGCATTTTCGCAAAAGAAATTTGGGTAAATGTTTCCAGAAAATGAAAATAAGCGAAATATTCTTCGGCTTTAGTCGTAAATTTCGAAACAGGATATTTTTTGTGGTACATTTCCCATTAAGTTTCTAAATTGTTTTACAGATAAAGTTTTTTAAAAGTTTTCGGGAATAAATTATAAGTTGTTTCCCTAATAAAATTTTGTCAAAATCTCAAATTCAGATGATTTTTATAGCTGTCCGTCCGTTAAGCATATTTCCAAACAAAGTTACCAAACATTTATTAATAAAAATAAAATTTCAGAAAAGTGGATAAAGATTATGATTTAGGAGCTTCCATTAATTAAACTATTATAAATTTGGGCTATATTTGATCTTAGAAAATAGCCAAATTCTTAAGTTGATATGACTTTTTAGGAAAACTTCTCTTAGTATGCAAATAATACTTTATCGAACGGAACTATGAGTTGGACGCTTCAAACACCACAGTATCGCAGTTCTACGATATATTTGATTTCGAAAATAGGAATACAAATAGAAACAGACTCCAAAATTATTGACATGATGATCATTGATGGGCCAGTACCTTACAAAGCCAAATTGTCTCTATTAAGAGAACTCGTGCTTGAGCCGTGTATTAAGTGCATGCCTTTTATATCGGATTACATCAGCTTTCTCTTAAATCCTTTACTGAGGGTTTCATACTTACTAGCTTGAGATTAAAGGGGTTCTCCTTACAATAATGCATACAAAAGAGTGATTATCAAAACCAAGTTTAAACATTTTAGTGAGTATGGCTGTTTTAACTGTATGTTTAGTTTATCTCCAGATGGTTTATGGATTTTAATTTTAAAATCCATAATTCTGAACAACAAATAAACTTTCTTTTGGTAATTTTGCCATACATTGTAGAAATTCAGCTCCTCTCGAATTTGTATGGTTTTTTCTGTATTTGAACAATTATGTAGTTGAAGTAATTTATACTAGTACTTTTATAAATCAGTTTATAAAAGTACTAGTTTAATCAGTTTTTAAATAAGTTAACGTTTTTAAAAAACTAGGCTTTGGAGACCAGACTTTTCTTAATAAAATAATAAACAGTTGACAGAATTTCTATATCTTCAGCACTTCGACACTAAGAACTGATAACAATTAGCTATGAATTTAATAGCCTTCCGATCAGTTCTCAGGTCTTTGACAACCTAAAACAATCCTTTTGAAAATAACGCATATGGTTAAGTTAACGATCGAATGTCGTACAGAATATTGCCAGATTAGTAAACCTAATGCGTTCAAATAATATATACTTACTGCTTTAAGACCCAACTAAGTTTTTAAAATTGTAATGGATGGTCTCCACTGTTGAACCTTCAATTTTGGGCAGTAGCAGGTTTAAATAATAACTGCATTAATGGTAACAAAACGATACATATGTCGAGTGGACTGCATGCGGAATTATCAGATAGAGTGGTGATAGGGCCAGTTTTATATTACATTTCACTTTGTTGCAATTTCTAATAAATCCCGGGTTCGGTAAAATATTGGATTTTCTCCAGGAATTTTTGATTAAAATTCGCTTATAACTATGATAACTAAACGAATTGGTACACTCTAGTCTAAGCTGGTAAGATAGTTGTAAGTTTTCTATAATATGTAACAGTATGACCAACTTTATAAAAACAAATTATTTTATAATTCAAACTGGGGTTTCTACGAAATGGGAGGAATTATGATGACAGATTCGTTTCGGCAAATCTGCATCACACAATTTACGTTAAAAGTTTAATTCAAGTAATAAAAAAATGTGTGCGTCCTATAACACGATAGTATATTTACGGTAAGTTTTGGACGTAAACATTTTCATTTGAATCAAACTTTATGCGATGTGCACAGTCGCGCATCTATTTGATGTATATCGATCGAAATAGATTTATTTTATCGATATACATCCCGAAAAAATTTAAAATTGATAATAAAATAGCCCGTCAATCATTCCAACGAATAAAAAAAAAAAACTTTTCGAAATTTTAACGTTTTTTATGTTTTCATGATGCCATGTACCATTTCCCATTTATCACGCAATAACTTGATTTTGTTTATGATTTTGTTTAAACCTTCATATACCATTTTCATTTCCATTTGACGTATTATACGATTGAAATCCTTTAACTTGCCATACGTCCCGCACCAAATTACATAATGTTCGTTTCAATTAAACAATTGACAGTTGAATTATCAATTACGATCCATAATTATATGACCCATCGTTATAACTCTGTATCATATATGTATACACTCATAACATACACTCACCACAAATTTCACAACACCCGTATATATACACCCACAAACCATCACCATATTACCACACAATCATGACCACCCAACAAATCAATCAGACATTTTTCTTTTCGTTTTATTTTCTTTTGGTTTTTCATTCATAGAGTTTAGTTATTTTCAAAAAAAAAAAAAAAAAAAAAAAAAAATGTCGGGAAAGCACGGGCTAAAAACAATTTTTTTGGAATTTAATAAAACTCCATTTTTTTATGAGTAGTGGTTCTGGTTCTAGGCTGAGTCCACTAACAACACCACCGTGTGAACGATCACCGCATATGACATTGAGTTTACAAGAAATTTTAATTGTTGGCTCGGCGTGTGAACAGGCAAAATTTTCCGAACTAACAATGGACATGTTTAGGTAAAGCAAACCCGCGATTTTCATACTTTGTCGTGTCAATCCGAATTTAACCGATTAAATTTATTATTTATAGAATGTTACAAACATTAGAGCGAGAGCCAACCGAATCGACACATCCGATGGCCGGTCATCCGCACACAACTTTGGTAGGGCATGATGCAAGTCCAGCAGCAAGTCGAATGCCACCGTATGGTGTGCCCGGATCAAAAGGATATATAGAAAATGGAGAACGTCGACATTTTCGGGATAATCCTCATAAATATCTTTTGTACAAACCTTCAATCACACAATTATTAGTATTTCTATCTAGCGGTTTAAAAGAATTACCTCCTGGTGGTGCTTTACTACTATATATGTCAGCTGATGGTTGTTTCTCGACTACGAAACATCCAGAAGATTGTAAGTTTTTGATTTATTTACATTTCAAAAAGGATAATATAACTCTAAATTTTTTTATATTTTAGATGGTTACGAACTTGGTGGCTTAGCAACAAGTGTTAAACGTGACGCATTAGAAGGCGGATTAGCATGTCGAGGTAAAACGGGAAGTGGTTATAAAGAATCACATTGTTTGTATCCCGGCGATTTATATCCATTTACACGACGACCTTTATTTATAATAATCGATTCGGATAATTCATTCGTATTTCAACATATTCCTAGGTAAGTGTTTTTAAATAAATTAACAGAAAACAAAAAAAAAAATTAACTTAACTTTTTTTTCTTAGATATTTCGGACAACCTTTAGTTATATTAATGTCACCACAAGATGTTCCAAGTAGTTACCAAGGTAGTATTGTACTGTGTTCCGTTGACTCTGTTTGATATGTTTTTGTATCTGATGAATTATAGATTTACATCATCATGGATCATTGTTTACACTATTTTTACATTCGCCGCTAACGGCCGTTTGCTATATATGTCATGTGGGCGATGTTCCAATACATCATTGGGAACGATGTCAAACATATATAGATAGATTTGTAACAGAAGCATCACGATTAGTGACACGATGTCGTATTGATGAGATTGAACAAGGAATCGGTTATATTGGTAAGTTAAATATTAATAAATTGTTCGGGAATGATTAAAAATTGTGTATTAGAACCAATTAAAAAATTTATGTTTCCAAGTATAGGTTTTGACCTTAATAATAATTTTGTAGTGTCGATAGTAGTAAACTCGTGTTTCCTTAAGTGCTCGACTCAATCTCATCAATTGAGTTTAGTAGAGAGACCCAGTCAGATTGAGCAACTCATAATATGTACACGACACCAAGCTGATCCCACTAAATACACAACATTTGTTCTTTTTCATGAATATTAGACTTGGCAGTCGATGTTGAAGCATGTCCAGGTGGTCCTAATCATTTCTTCTTCTTTGGGTTATGGTAGTTGATCCATTTTTCTACACTAGTGACTATACGATAGAAAAAAACCTTAGTCGTTTATCCCTGGTAAGCAGCATTTCATGGAACCCAATTTCCTTACGTTTGAATCATTTCCAATGACTTTAAACGATGTAAAAGTTCTTGTTGAGTCACTCCTAATATAAAGTTCTTATTCCGTATGGCTATCAATTCTGTGTCTTCGTACACTTTCACCGTTCTTAATTTTTTGAAACCACTTTCAAAAGCTTTGCTTACTTAAGGCAATCTCGGCAAACGCGTCTACAAGTAATCGATGCTCCTCACCTGCAGATTTTGTCAAATTAAAGGAGTCAATCAAAACTCGATATTTTTACATGAAAAAAAAATGTGGTGCTGAATGCTGATACAAAATCGCTAATATTTTAAGGTTATATTGCTGACAGATGTCCAACTGTTATATGTCTATGGGCTTAGCACTTCCATATTTATGTATTGTATCTATGATCGACAAGTAGGGAAAGGAGAGGAGTGTTTGTTAGGAAACTAAACAAGACATATGTAATAAAAACCTAATGTTTATAAAAACTTTAAGTTAATTATTTGATAATAATAATTGTTTTATTTTGTGAATAAAACATCCACAACATGGTATCAGAAGTGGGATAATGAAAATATATTGAAACGTGAACATATTATTTTATTCGTGATAGGCAATTAACATAAGTGAGGTTAAGAAAAAATCGCACGCGGTTGCTACATAAAAAATTTATTTTTTTCTGTTGAAAATACTAATAAATATAAAAAAAAATGAGTGAGTTGGGTGAGACAATAAAACTTTTCAGAGCTACGTGCAATAACATCAATCAAAATATGAAATTAGTCAACGATGAGCTGAAATCGCTTCGTGATGATTTTTATAAGATAAATGAAATTGACGTTGTAACATCTCATGTTCCATTTCGGAAACCATTGGATATAAATAATAATATTGAGGAAAATTTCGAACACTTCAAGAAAAATTGGATCGAGTATGTTGTAGCATCAGGTATTGACAAATGGCCTGTGAAGTTACGGAAGATCGTATTAAATCGCTTGTTGGTGTAAGTCACAATGTAAATAAAGTCTTCGAAAATAAAAATCAGAAATCGAGAAATAAGAAAAAGACAGAAAACAGTTCAATGAAATGTAAGATTTGTGCGACCAATCATGTTTTTAAGAAAATCAATTGTCCTGCGTTTAGTAAAAAATGTAAATTTTGCGATGTTTTTAACCACTTTGAAGTAGTATGTAAAAAGAAGAATTTTAAAAAGAATAATGACAAGGCACTAGTAAAAGAATTAAGACAGACAGTGAAAGTGATACGTCATTGACAATCGGAAAAGCAATTGATTCGAGTAAAACCACTAGTCGTGTACAGTTCAGGCTAAAATTTAATGATGATTGGCAAAACGTTGTGTGTGATCTAGATTCAGGCGCTCAAGCTTGTCTGATCGGATTTATGCAGTATTCAAAGTTCAGAGACTCTAAATTGACATTAACAAATTATGGTGGACATATTATTAGAGTTCTGGGACAAGTAAAAATTCCGTGTCATTATGAAAGCAAAAAATATAATATAATATTTCAAGTAGTTGATAATGATCGTTTTGCAGTATTTTCCGAAAGTGCTTGTACCGCTCTTGGACTCATAAAATACAGCGAAAATGTACTGGTTCTGAGAATTGCGTCAATAGCGTCAATAACAAGGTCTCGAAGCCTAGTTATTCAGATGTTAATGCGATCAGTGAAGCAAATCGAATAATTCAAAAATATAAGGATGTATTTGATGGTTATGGACTCTTGCCGGGAAATGTGGAGATCGAGATTGATAAAAGTATTAAGCCTGTCATCCAATGTCCTCGCAGAATACCAATGGCAATTCGGTCGAAACTGAAGGAAGAGTTGGACTCACTAGTAAAAGATGACATTATTACACTCGAACCATCAAATACAAAATGGATGAGTAATATTTTACTAGTGAAAAAGAATAATTGTTTCCGAATTTGTCTAGACCCAGTTACTTTGAATGTGGCCATCAAGAGACCAAATTGTCAAACAACAACAATAGACGAAATTTTACCAGAACTTGGAAAAGCGAAATTTTTAGTACTATTAATAAAGGCATTCTGGTAAATGAAGTTGACGGAAGAAAGTAACAAATTAACTACTTTTTGGACTCCATTTGGCCGTTACCGTTGGCTGCGTGGTCCTTTTCGAATTTCGTCAGCACCAGAGCTTTTTTAAATGAAGATGTACACGGTCGTTCATGATTTGCCAGGTCGTTCATGATTTGCCTTTTATCGAAAAGAGGAAACTGCGGAAGAAGCATTCGTGGACCATAATGCAAATTTGGGAAAATATTAGTACGTTTACGCGAAAATAATTGTAAACTAAATAAAAGTAAATTGAATCTTTGTCGATCGGAAGTAAAATTCATTGGACACGTTTTGTCTAGTGAATGTTTAAAAGTGGACGAGTTAAAAGTCACGGATATTAAGAATATGCCATCGCCAAAAGATAAAGGCGATTTACACCGATTTTTAGGTATGCTGAATTATTTGGACCGATACATACCAAATCTTAGTACAGAAAGTGATCTTCTTCACAAGTTAACGTTGGATAAGTCAATGTGCGGTTATGGTCAAATGACGAAGAGAGAGAATTTGAAATGTTGAAAATTCTAGTTAGCGATATTATTAAAATATTTCGAGATTGGTAAACAATTGACAATTGAGTGTGATTCGGGCAGTACTGGACTGGGTGTAGCAGTTTTCCAGAAAAATCAAATAGTGGCTTATGCGTCTCGTACTTTGTCTGCAGCAGAAAAGAATTACGCGATGATGGAAAAGGAGCTATTAGCCATTGTGTTTGCTTGTGTGCGTTTTGATTAACTTATTGTGGACAACGTTACGACCATTATAAAGACGGATCATAAACCATTAATAAGTATATTTAAGAAACCCATATTGAAAGCACCTAAACTTTTGCAGTTGATCCTGGTGGTACTACAACGATACAACATCGAATTACGTTTTATTGAGAGTAAATCAAACATTATTGCCGACACATTATCATGGGCATTGATTTGGACGTATCGGAACATGTCATTTTCATAAATTATTACAATGTATTCAGTGTTGATTATGCAGAAAATGAAATATTCCAAGATTTAAAGAAAATCAATCTAATTCAGTCGTTAAAAATTTCCGATGAACGGACACAGAATATAAAAGAAGAAACAAAAGACCATTCACATCAAAAAGTGGTCTTTTGATTTCTAATGGTTGGCCGAACCGAATCAGAGATGTTCCAGAAGATATTCAATTTTATTTTAAATATAAGCATGAGCTAGCATATCAAAATGGACTCATTTTTCGAAATGGAAAAATTGTAATTCCATAAAGTCATAGAAAACTAATGGTGGAAAAAGTTCATATTGCACACAATGGCATAGAAACCACAACGAATTTAGCAAAATATAAAATTTTTTCTGGCCGAATATGGCATCAGATATAAAAGAAAAGGTACAAATGTGCGACATATGCATTAGATATTCTAATTCACAGTCACATCCACCTATGCAGTCTCACGAAATACCAATGTATCCATTCCAGTTATTGTCAATGGATGCTCTTTTCTATAATAGAAAATCGTATTTTGTTACCATTGATATTATTCAGATCATTTAACACTCAGAAAGAGACGCCGAAGATTCTTGCGAGGAATTCATTTTATTGGCTGAACTTTCCGATGATTGGATGGAATTGTCGGAATAGTTTAGACACGCTGCCATGGTTTCCTTTGCATAAAACCATCACTGCTCGAATGCTCTCTGTTGTGCTGGTAATTGATACGTCTCGAGAGATGATCTAAACGCAGATCTAATGTACTGATTGTAATAATTCCCTATATAGGTATGAGACAACGAGACACATTGTCTGCCGGATTTAATTGAGATTCGCGTGATTCCAACTATCAACCATTGATAAGTCGGTTTAACTGTTAATTAGTTTTAACTTTGGAAGTTTAGCTCGATATGACAAATGTTTGTTGTATAGAGCACTTATGGCAAAGATGTACCATAACCTGGTTTTAGTTCTCAAACTTTCTGTAAGAGATTACAGATCGTTTTGTAATTTAAATGTTTGGTTAGGTTTGTTGACTGACGTCTTCAAGAAATTACGTCAAAGTGGGGATATTCCCACATGTGGGATTGTTGATAGATATCCAACCTTCAAGTAAGCTTGGTGTTATCTTTAGTTGAATAAGCGGTTCACGATCAATATCTGTTATCTTATGCAAAGCAACCGAATTGTTCGAATACCATTTTTTCAGTGCGATACTATAGCTGAACTCATTATTTGTAAGGCTTCTTGTTGCAGTATTATAAGTTTATAGGTATTATGTGTTTTGCCAGTAGAAAGTGCGATGATTCAACGATGATTGTTTGGAATACCTGGTGGACAAAAAGGATGCAGAGCTGGTTTTGTATGCCAATGTTTTTCATCTAAACAATCGAATAATTTTATTAGAGCGATTACACCACATAATCCAGTGCCATTAGAGGATACAACTCTTGTGCTACTTAAATCTGAAACAGCGTATTTTGTACGATTGGGCCAATCAGCAATATATCATTCAGTGACTTGTCTGATGATGTCTTCGCAAAGCCATCTAAAACCACCCGCAATTTTGATGTTCAGCTTTCTGGCTTAAATACACGATCGTGTGGAAGATAGTTATATCTGTTTACTCCAAGATTTTTAGTGCCGTAAGGTAAATTTCTTTGGATAGTTGGAGGTAGTTGGATAGTAAACTGATCTTGATTATCGCATTTGCAACTTTGCAGAACTTATAGGTTCTTATATGATTTTTATCCATTTTTATCGTTTTAACAGATAATACCAACAGAGTATTTTAAAGAGGCGGTAAACTATCACCTAATTATATTTGACCAAATGATATTTGTCAAATGACGACTGTTGCTCTGTGATTTTAGGCAAAATGTGAACCATGTTAGATATGGAATACCTAGTGGTTCTAGATTGTAGCGTAATGTTACTCGAATTATGAATAAAGTCACCGAAACGTTTCCTTTTCCACCATTAGGAGAAGCTGTTTTGTTCTTTTTTCCACCCAATTAGGTCGCAAAATCATCAATTAAAAAAATTTAGCTGTGACCCCAAGTCGGGTAAAGTTTTGCGTGAAATCAGCACACTTTTAGCATTTGAAACTATAAGCATTTAACTATACCAAAAAATTTTGTACGCCTGTTTGTTGCAGAAAAAACACTTATATTTTTATGAGGTGACCAGTTGATCTGGTTCGAGGTAGTGTAGGCTGTGATCTTTGTTTGCGATTGTTTATTTCTGAGAATATATTGCAATTGTCTAACATTTGACATCGACGATTGAAACACAAAACCATCTAATCGAACGTTTTCAGTTTATCACTTGAATCCTCATTTTATGGGAGAGTCAGAATCTAAGTTGATGCAAAATAAATGAACTATATATAAGATCATGCCACTGCTTGGGAGGTCGACCAAATGTAGTCAACCATTGGATTGTCGCATTGAATATTTCGATCAATTCTCGAAGGCGGTAGTCATTAGGTTTCTCATGCAATTTAAAATTGAATAATTTGCGACTATGATCCTGGCAAATAATTCGTTTATTTTCATAGTGATTAGTGAGAATTTTTAATGGCTCCCGAATAATTTGCATACAATTTGAGAATAGCTTAAGTTTTAGTGCCCATCGTGCTAAAAAGCCAGTAAAATCTGTCTTTGCCATGAATCATTTCAATGCAACATGATCTGCATAATTACTGTGAATGTATATAACTCTGTGAATGTGACCATTCGGACTTCTTTTGTTTCCTTAGAAGATTAATTAGAATAGAAGTCAGTCATCATGTCAAAATGAGATAATTAGATATGGCCTCAATTTGAGTCCTAAAATGAAGTCAACCTCGATCGATGTGTAAGACTACCTTTTCCTAAAACATTTTAAAGGAAAGAGTGACTTACTTTTACTGACGTTGATTGTAAGACTTCCTCATATAACAACCGACTGACCTTCTGTAGTCGAGGTACACGAAGATTCGATGTTGGATAGGTGGAGATTTCTTTTTTACATACAAACACAACCCCAGTTTTCCGTTGGGCTTATTGACCATTGTTATCGGGGAATACCATTCACTCTCACTAGACTTCACAATTACTCCGAAAGCAGGCATTCTGTCTATTTCTGCATATAAGTCAGATTGAACTACACGTGAGATAGGATAAAACCTCTGTTTAACTGGAACCGCATTATTTGTCCACTAGCGGTTCGTAAAAACGACGACTTTTTGCAAATTGGAATTATATTTTTAACAATGAACTCTTCACATTTTTTACCAATCCTTTGATGTTAGCCCTACTATCCAGAAGACCACTGAAGTAGTCCTTGTACATTTTAATAACATAAAGTGACTTACCATCAGTTGAATCGTAAATTATCGACGAGGTAACTCGTTTGTGACAATTTTTTCTCTACTTCCAGTATTTGATGAAAAGTCTAATAAAGGTGGGATTCTTATAGGTTTTCGAGATAAATAATTTACTGATGCTGGAACGATGCTTTCTCGCTTTGATCGATCCATAAGTATTAATGAGTGTAATTTCCTCTGGTAAACATGACTTATTAGAGGTGACAACTTCTGTGAATTTGCTCTCCCAATGACAAGATTTCAGTTTCCCTTGATGTAGAAATGTTTTAATGGACGAACAAAACGGTTTAACTCGTAAAGGGTATTAAATCTTGTTTTGGTTGGTACGTAGCCAACACCAGCATTCTGACTGTCGATTCTTATTGGTAAAATGTAACAATTGCGTATAAGTCAGTCATATAGCATCAGTATGTAACTCTGATTTGGTATCTAACGAGATGTCCGCGGACCGCGTCTAATAAAGTTTTAGATTACAGGTTTTTATTTTACGAAACGGGATGAAACTATATTGATGAAAGTTTGCGTATAATGTTTGCGAATGGATCTATAAGCTTATAAGGGATTTCAACATCACCGTGTATCTACAATTCGAGGACCACTTACAATGACAAAAGATCTGTTTCATAAATTGCGAAATGAGAAGCATTTTTCAAAAACTGGCTTGTCTGATGCGTACTTTTTAATCGAGCTGGTTGATGAATCGAAGCACCTGATGGTGATCAGCACCCTCTTTAGATTATTTAATTATTAACGACTTCCATTTGAGATCTCGAGCGCACCAGCGATGTTCTAACAATAGATAGAGCAAATGATTTCGGGATTTACATATTGTGCCAGTTAATACGATGATATTATTATTACAGACACCGACGTAGAGCAGCTTCTTCGTAATCTAGAATCATTTGTACAACTTCTAAACAAATTCAATATGCAGTGCATTTAGATAAATACACATTTTTTCTACCAAGATCCATCCAGCCGATTTTTATTTGAACGCTATTAGAAACTTACCCCGTTCATGAACGAATTGTTTATAGATCTCTGCGCCGTTTAACAAACTGAGACGGATATTTCTTTCAAATAGGTTTCTGCTCAAGAAGAAGCTTTCCGTAGTTTGTAACGATGAGCAATTAAATTAATGGCATACGATTTCTCGATTTAGTATAAGCCTAGTAATCAGACGTCCTTTCTTGACTCATGGATATTTTGATAAAAAGCAAGATGTTAGTCTGCAACTTCAACCTTAGGTAGTTGAAACACTTCATGAATACTATTGGGGTACAGTTCACACGACATAAATGGCGAAATGCTGCCGTTGGTGAACACATTGTTAAAGCTGGCAAAACATCGCAATCAAGCCCACAGAAAGAATTCGTTTGCGTAGATAACAAGAACAAGGAGCACTATCGCAGTTTTAACCATTCGAGTACTACAGTCAACTTTGGGTATTGAAGACATCTATGATACAAGAACCATTGCTATTGTACTACACTATCGCCATTGTTACATGAAAAAACTCCGAAAGAGCTACTCTATCATTGACAACCGAAAATCGTCGATCTGAATAATTTTGTATGACTAACAGCGATCAATCGTTACGAGAGTTCTAGGCGTTTCGAACGATTGCGGCGTCCTGTTGTCAGAGGTCTAAAGAGGTCTTGTCTTCTGCGAGGTCTAAATTAAACAACGAGTTGCAAAAGAAAAGAAAACCAAAATAGTTTATATAAATCGAGGTACTTGCCGTTTTTGGAATATCCTTTATAATATTATTTTTTAAAAAGGTATTGGAAACTTTTCCTTTTTAAAATCTTCAACCTTTTTAGTTAAATCTATAATCCTCCTACTTATTTGTTGGGTCTCATTTGTAGCATTAACATTTAATTGTTGCAATATCAAAACGGTAGTTAAGGTAGTTACGTCGATATCACACTTAACTGAATGGAACAGTTAAGTACAAGGAAAAATAGTTAAGTAAAATAAAATTAATCGAAAAAAATAAGTTGCTGAAGAAAACGAATACTCTTTAAAATATTATATACCTTTTATATAAATTATAGTAAGAATAACTAATACATAAATGTTGATCATTCTACGATTGTATACGGTAAAAATGTATAGTAAATTTAATTTTTTTTAAATTAGATTCATCGTATGTACAATTTTTTGGCGATGATTTTCTTCGAACGCTTATTTTACGTTTTGTATTTTGTGACGTTGTACTACGTTTACATCGTGGATTTCGTGGACGCCACCAACGACCAAGATGCGAACCACCACTTCCTGGTCCAGAACTTCTCGAACATCCATCACTTTCGCATATAGTATTACAATTAGCAGCCGCATTGGATGTACGTGGTCATTTTATGGAAGGTCCCGAAGGCGATTGATGCATGATTTATAAATTAAATTTATTTATTCAATTTTTATTATTTATTTATTTTATTTATATTAATTTTTATAATCTTATTTTATTATGTTTACTATTTATTTTGTTATTTATTTATGTCATACATATAAATTTTATTTTTATAAAAATTAAAAAAAAAAAAAAATTTACATTTTTATTTTTTATTTATTAACGATAAAAATTAATAAAAGAAATCAAACAAAATTTAAAAAAACATAGTTTATATATATATATATATATATATATATATATATATATATATATATATATATATATATATATATATATATTATATATATATATATATATATATATATATATATATATATATATATATAAATATATATATATATATATATATATATATATATATATATATATATATATATATATATATATATATATATATATAAAACTAATATAATATAGCTAGGATTATACAAAAATAGAACTAAAAAAGAAACTTAAATAGTATAATTATGTATATATATATGTATGTATATATATATATATATATATATATATATATATATATATATATATATATATATATATATATATATATATATATATATAAATAGTAAATGACTTTTCTTTCGTATTATCATTTTGAATGCGTCCGTTTAGTTTTTCTTCGTTTAAATGTATTTCTACTAAACAAAATGGCGACTCAAATTTAATTAAATTTAACACGTGGTTATATATTTTTCTCCATTTTGTTTTTGACGTTTTTTAACAAAAAAAAAAACAAATAATTAAGTAAAATAAAAAAAATTATATTGCTTTTCCTTATAAAAAAAAAAAACAAACTAATATATTTATATGCGCTATTTAATTAAAAAATAATAAAATAAACAATTGCTAAAAAAACAAACAAACAATATAATTATATATATATAATATGTATAAATATACGAAAATTCTGTTTCCCTCATTTTAAATTTTACATTTTTTTTCCGCCCCAAACTACTATTATATTGTTTTAAATTAAAAATAAACTATATTGATATTTATTAACGATAACAAAATATTTAAAAATTAAAAATGAAAAAAAATAATAACAATAATTATCACTGCCCTATGTGTTTCATTAAATAAATATAATTAATAAAAAATTTAAAAAAAAGAACAAATTATTAAAAGAAATTTAACGAAATTAATTAAGATCTATATAAAATGAAATATTAAGAAACTATTTAACAAGAAATATATTAATAATTATTTTAATTTTTATTTAATTTTTTTCCCCAATTTTTAATAAAAATTATGTGTTGCCATTTTTTATTATTTTGCACTTCTATTTAATTGTTTGCCTATATATATATATATATATATATATATATATATATATATATATATATATATATATATATATATATATATATATATATATATATATATATAATATATTTATAATTAATTTTATTTTTAATTTTAATTATGTTTTAAATATAATTTATATAATATTTATTGTTGATATGATAATAATAATGAAAAAAAAAAAACAAAAGGAAAAATAATAAAACCAATTTCACGCACACTTTGTAATAAAAAAAAATTAAAGTAAATTAAAATAATTAATTATAATTAAAATAAAATTATTATATATAAATTATAAACAAAACACCATTAATTTATTACTATATAATTTCGATAAAAAAACATTTAATTTTTAATTTTATTTTTTAATTATAAATAAAATTATATATATACATTGCTAAAAAGAAACATAAATAAAGAAAGTCTGACAATTATATAATTAATTAATTAATTAAATACATAATCTTAATATTAATTAATAACAAAAAATTGAATTATAAACAATTAAATCATATATAATTTCAAATTTAATCCAGCATTGTAAGTTACATTATAAGTTAAATTAATATATATATATATATATATATATATATATATATATATATATATATATATATATATATATATATATATATATATATATATATAATATATATATATATATTATTTCTGATTTAATTAAATAATTTTTTCAAAATAATTATTTATATTTATTTTTACCGATATTAATTATAAATATAAAATTATAAATAAAACAGAAAAGAAAAAATTATATTATATTATATATATTGTACTTAAATATATATATATATACATATATTATAAAAAATAAATTTTTAAGACAATATTTTTTAAATTTAAAAATATTTATATTGCCTTTTTTTCTTATTATAAAAATATATAATATAAAATATTAAAAAACAATATTACATTTAAAATAAATTAGTTATTAAAAAAAAATCCACAAAGTCTTGTGATACCAGAACCTATATTAAAAATATTTATATATATATATATATATATATATATATATATATATATATATATATATATATATATATATATATATATATATATATATATATACTATTTATTAAAATAAAAAAATCATTTAAAATTAACTCATATTTTTAAATATTATTATTTTATTAATTTATACACATCATTTTAAAAAAATAATTAATTTACAATTAATTTAATTTATATCTTTAAATTTAACAAAAAAAAAATAAAATAAAATGTGACGTTAATTAATTAATTAAATATAATTTCAAACCGAATACAACCAAAACTCTTGTTAGACATTTATATAATCGATTATACAAAACCAAAACAACAAAAAACTGAAAACTAATTAATTAATTTAAAAATTATAACAGAAATATATATATATACATATATATATATATATATATATATATATATATATATATATATATATATATATATATATATATATATATATATATATATATATATAAATTAATATTATGTAATTATAGTAATTAGTTAAAATAAAAATGCTTATAAAATTATATATTTATAGTTTTGAAATTGAAAGAACAGGACCTCAAAAATTGTGCCGAACCCAGAAATGACCCGAAATCCACCAAAAAAATTAGTGAACATCGTGATGGTTACAGAAGAATGACAAATATTCCTGAACAATTTTCAGAACCGAGGAAGCATTTATATAAATATTAACAAAAAGTCCTAAAATTCACTACTGAATTTAAAAGTTAAAAGTATCAACATTTTCTTATAAATATCCTAGTATCTTTAAAGGAACTGCTCTAAAAGTGCAAACGAGCGATGATATGAGCGACCAAAACTATAAGATCGACAAAAGGCAGATAACTTTCAACCGATCGACTAGCCAACAGAAAAAGAAAGTTTTTTCGTCTGATCATTCACCTGTAATAGTAATCTTGAGTCTATTACCGATGTTTTAAAACAAAAAGGCCAAAACGTCTCACAATCAAGCGTACAAAATGAGACAAATATAGAAGGCTAAATCAATAAAACTTTTCCAGTCACGGGTTTTCAATGAGTAGAACCGTTCCACCATAGCCAGTAGACTATTCCCCCCAAGTCTAAAGTTGCAATCATTTAAACATTTTTACAATTTTTCGAATTTTGTGAATAACAGGATATATATGATTACATAACATAATATTTTCATCACTTAAATCGCGCATGAATTATTTGATATGAAGAGGCAGGCTATCTGTAAATTGAATGTCGTTTTCTTCATCAATTTCGCATTCATCGTTATCTTCACTTGAAGGCTCGTCTGCACTAAACTGTAGTTCGGAAAAGCGTTGATATACAAAACTTTCAACACAGCTAACTGCAAACCGTGTGCCAAGCATAATTGATGTTCGGCATCTACTAAACATCCTAGTTTTTCATCACAGCCGCTCCATCTGTTGTAATAGCAACTATATGTTGTTTAAATTTAATCCGAATTCGTTCAGTTTTTTTTTCAACTAAGTCTAAGCATTTGTCTGCAGGAAAGTATCCTTCCATCCGAGCAAGGCCCAAATTTCAAAATTTGCTAACGGTTTATGTACATTGATGTTCATAAATCTGTGTTTTCTTATTGATGTCCATTCGTCAAAGGTAAGACTAAGTCGTGCACTACCCCACATTTCCCCTCATTGGATTGGGAATTAGTTATTTCTCAACATTGGTTGTTAAAAAAATAAAATAAAAATTTACGAAATTTATATATATATATATATATATATATATATATATATATATATATATATATATATATATATATATATATATATATATATACTATCAAATGAGCTGCTAAAAGCAGCAGCCAACTGACTCCGTTCTTTCCCCGAATGTTGGAAAACTGTTAGAATTTTGCCAATTCTAAATAAATAGCAGGTCAACCCTGATAGTTAGTGCCCTATAAGTTTACTGGCGAATTTGGAAAAAAATACCTAACCTCACATCAGATATTTGCCAAAAATTTAGTGCAAAATCTAGTACGGGAGCTGTATAAATCGACATAAGTAAAGTATTCGAATCAGTGTGTTTAGATGGCTTGCTATACAAATTCATCAATATGCGATTCGACACTAAACCTCATATTCCTGCTAGTTGTTCATGAAACATGCATAAATTACATCATCAACAGTGGTTTGCAACAGGATAGAATTATGGCGCCCATTTTGTTCCACCTCCATAAACAGAAATTAATCAGCAGCCGAACACTCAACAACCACACTATCTAGACGATACTGTTCCTCAAAATACATCATAGACATCGAAATGAATCTCCGCAGGCAGCAATAAATTACACTATCGGCCAACTTCACACATAATGTTATAGTATAAATACATATAGTAGTAACATCATAAGAAAAAAACAGTTTACCCATTGAAGTTCCAGATGTCGGGTCAATAGAATCAAAATTTAGGATAAATATATGACATTTAGGCGATTATTAATATACAATTATTTTGATTGTTTTAAAACGATACCAGTAGCGACATCTAGCACGTCAATGGCCAAACATATCATGGTAGTACTATGTATGTTTATACTATGCACATAGCATATTAAAATAAACGAAACGAAATGTGAATTGATTTTATTTCGCAACACACTCGAGTACGCCCGATGTGGCACGAGCAGGAACTGGAAAAACATAACTATTAACATCAATCATACACTTCTTGAGCAAATGGCATCTGTGAAGTATCTAGGCATAAACATAGATCGACTATTCTATATGAATGAACAAATCAATATTCAGTTGAGGAAAGCGGTTCGAGCATTTTTTGCGCAGAGTAAGATATTGCACATAGCAGAGAATGTAAAAGTGATACGTTATCAGGCATTGATCTAAACCCAGATTGACATATGATTGCCCAATATTGTTCAATCCCTTACCTCAAATTTGTTACTGTACGGATCATACATGACAGACATAAAATCAAATTAACAGAAGTATATTACTTCCGAAACATTCAGCCTCCTTGACAATCTGGGATAAATTCATGGTAGACAACAAGCACTAGTGATTACTGATTTACCATATTAATCGCATACCAAAAAATGTTTCGATTATTCGAAATTCGGGCATCAGGAAACAAAGCACCTATTCTTAGAGGTATCATTGAGTCGAATCTTTTACAGATTTTGGCTATTTCATATACTCATCTTTATAGAATGTCTGCGACATCGTCGTTATCTATAACTTATTTCCCGGCATACATTACTAATCCTACAAAACCTAAGCATTAAAAAAAAAAACCAATTCCAATTTTTATCTTAAAATTACATATTATACGGTCACCCCTCAAAAAGTCATAATCCACCCCTCTCAATCATCCATCTCGTGCTTATCTATAGTCTATATGTACAGTGTATACATCACATAAAATACAAATTGTTTTTCATTCCACCGTTGCCATAGCAACAATTGCGCGCGCACACATATTTAAACAAACACTGGCATAAATAATTCGGTTTCGATAATGTACTAGATTTTCTGCCATTTCAAAAAATAAAAAAAAAATAAAAAATGTAATAAAATACAATAAAAAATTTTCTTATCAGTATATCGCTACTAGTCTGATAACAAAGTCTTAAAAAAATATATATTTTTATATTACGTTTTGTTTTTTTCGTTTTTAAGTTATATGTTTATTTAAGTGAATATCCATTAAATATTTAATTAACCAAAGCAATACTATTTATAATAAAGTAATCACAAATAAATATGTAAAACAAGCGAAATTCAATATTCGATAAATAATTTATTGCTGCATAGTTTTGCTGCAATGTGTGTGTTTGTGTAGACATATTATAAAAGTGTAGAGAAAATTTGTTCAATTTTTATACACATAAATTCATTCAATCAAACAAAAAAAAAATGATTGTACATAAAATAGCGTAATTAAATTTATTAAAGTTTTGAAATAAATAAATACTTAAATATTAATTTGTGTCTGTATATAATAGGTTATATAATTTTTTTTCGTTTTGTTTTCGTAAAATTTTATTTTGAAAAACCAGTGCAAATGAAAAAGTGAAAAATATAATCGAAACTATTAAAACCTTAAAAAAGCCAACAAAACTAATTCGTGTCGAATTTCTATTATAATATTTTTATAATTACGTATAATAATTATATTTGGTCAAAAAAAAAGTCACATGGGTGCATATGTTATAAGGACAACAGTTATTGCAAGATATTCAACAAATCAGCGAAATAATCAACAACAACAACAACAACAGCCAATTACAACAAACAATTATTTATGTTCATACTGTTTGCTACGTTTGAATAGTAAAACGGTTAGTAATAAATTGTTAGTGACTAGTAATAGTAATAAAACTAGTAGTCATCATCATCGTGAACATCATAATAAAAAGTTGTATAAGAAAAAGTTTTGTAAAAAGTTAAATAATTACTGTTGTAATGTACAATTTAACTGTAAAAAATCTATGAAATCAAGGCAACTTTTAACACGAGATTCAAATAAAACAACGGTAAGTTTATATTTTTTATTTTACGATTTACATGTATTTAAAATCGATAAGCTAGATTACAGTAATATATAAATATGTATGTATATATTCGTGTACTATCGAAACGTAGCTACTACGTATTCAGAATGTAAGATTGTGTGCGATTTTAGATTGGTTTTGATAGTAAATTAGCAAATACTACTATACCTTTTTATATAATATGCAAATATGTTGATACCTGACTACAGTGAACAGTGTCGTTTAAGTAAAATTGATGGTGCACTTTAAACTTGATTAAATAGATTGATATAAACCCTTTAATTCCAACCACTACGTAAAATGAATTGACATGAATCTTTGATACTATTGCAGTAGTGTGTACTTGTTACAGGAACTTGTAAAGTGGAGAAGGTTGTTGAGGGCCCGTTTTTCCAAGGCGATTTTGAGAAGGATTAAGACAAATAAAGTTGTAGACTTGTAAAGTAGTTGCCATTAAAAATTGAGTTCTCAAGTAGTAATAGGCGTATAAGTTATACATACTCTAAAGTTACTTAAGTAGATGAATTAACGCCGTTTTTTCTGTTTTTGAATTATTTAATCTGGTGGCATAACAAGCCGCTCTTGCCAATTTGGCAGCTATCCCCTTTTGTTTTTCAGTTTTTAATTTTTAAAGAAGCTCGAATTATTTATTGGATTTGATTGATAGATTGATTGATTAGAACTTACGACCAAGGACGAACCAGGAACCCCCGGAGTGCCGGGCACCACCGTTCACCGGTGTTACATATAACAAAACCGAAGGAGTGGATGAAATGTTAGAATGTACAGACTCAACCCGGTTACTGACACCTAAGAATTGGTCCGGTTTCCCGGTGGCCAATGTTTAACTATAATTAGCACAAGACAATCACAATTTTACTGAACTACTCTGCATTGTGCCATCTCTTATCAGCAACTGCAGTGTTCCCCCATTTAACTGTAATCTATAAAGGTTCCCGAAGAACAAAATTTATTAATCAGCTAATTTCTCCAAGCTCATTAATTTCATGAATTGATTGAAATTCTTAGATGCATCCTGTATAAAAGTGTTGGATATACATTTATTAAATAATTATTCTATGTTTAAAATGATTTAATAATTGATTTTTAAATATCGATTGGTGTGTTTTAGTCAGAAAACGACTCTTCTGTTTTTGCCTAAAAATTTCCTATTTTATTCGCCTTTAACACGTTCGCCACTCAACCATTTTTTTAATATTCAAAAAAAAACTCCCATACAAGCAATAACAAGTCACTTGTATGTGACATGAGTTTTTTGGGCAACGATCCGTCACATATATGTGACATGAGTCTTTGAATGTCCATACGTCACGTATATGTCACATGAGTCTTCAGTATGTACAATGTATGCGACACATTTGTGTGACATGAGTCTACGAATGGTGTTTCGTCATGTTTACGAAATCTGAGGATCTAGTTTGTATAGTATATGCGACACATATAAGTGATATGTCTTTGGAATACTGCATTGGAATTATAAATTATGATTGAAGTCATACATTTTATGGTTCTATTATATTTATATTTTATTCGGAACATAAAAACAAAGCGTAATGCGATTGACTATCACAAATTTCATAAATCATAAAAAATAAAAAAGTAAAACGTTTGAAAATTTATTCTGTGTGCCAAATACCAAAACACGGATATGCACACAATCCAATCTCCTAGCCTTCATTGGATTTACACACACAGCAAACGTATTTGGTCGCAGTCCTTTTACCGATTTTGCTACATTGGCGACATATCTTGCGACTCTTTACCACGCTTGGGAAATGTCCAATTGTTGGATTATTTCTCACTATTGGATGTCCCATAATTGAAGTAGAATTAGATTGCTGGGCTGAAGGTTGTCCTAAATAAAACTTGATAATTTTTTCTCGGAACTCCAATAAAGACAATTTTCGGTCTACATTTATTTTGTTGTAAATCCAACACGCATTCCAAACACAAATATCCAGCAAGTGGAAAAAAACTTTCATGTACCAGCGGATCGAACGTCTCGGACAAGCGTAGTATTAGATCATTTGGTCAGGCCGGTCGATGCCTGACATATTAGCATTATAGTCCGCAACAATTTTTGGCTTGGTGACTTCTGTATCTCGTTTTGTCTTCAAATTCACAACTTCGGCGTTGTGGTTTGAAGAGATCATTAGCACGTCGCGCTTGTCTTTCCACTTCATGACAATAATATTTTTAGAATTGCGCCGCCATGCAATTTCGCCTTTTTTAACTTACGTTTTATAACATATTGCGGGTTTGGCTTTCTGTTTGCTCGTAATGTTCCACATTCGTAATGTTCCAGGTCGATACTGCAATAATAGTTGTCCATATAGAGTGTATGACCCTTTCCTAAATACTCCTTCATTAGTTCTTTCACTACACCATATGAATGACCGTGTTCATTTGATACCGTCCCTTTTCCGGTATAAATAAACATATTTATTAAAAACCCATCTGGCGTACATAGCTCGTAAAACTTTATACCATACTTGTGCCTTTTGTTTGGAATATACTGTCGAAAGGAAAGTCTTCTCCGCCACAAAAGTAGAGCTTCATCCAAAGACAAATTTTGTGGTGGTCTATAAATTTTTTTTATATTATTCAAAATGTGGTTTACAACGTTCTGAATCTTGTAAAGTCGAGTTGAACGGTCATCATTTGTTTCGTCATAAAAACACATACTTCTTAACACATTTTCAAATCGTATTCGACCCATTGTTTGACCAAAAATATTTTGGACATACAGCTCGCTTTTGCTCCAATAATTTTGTAATGTGGGTTTTTTATTTAGCGGCATAAGAAGTCACAGGGCAAGCACTTGTTTAATCTCGAGAGATGTTGTGTCTTTCCACCGGTTAAAATTAGATTTTGCTCGGAGTGGTTTATGAGCATAAATAAGTTTAGCACGTGCGTTAGTCCACGATACTATTTTTGCCACTAAATGATCGTAAATTTATGAAAAATACAGAATGGGTTCTGCATTGGATGTCAGATCAATAAATATTTCTTTAGCACCCGTAAATACAATATCATTATTTTCAGGCTCAATATCAATTCATATTCCATCATCGGATACTTCAATGTTTGCAATATCTTGCAAATCTAATACTTCTGAAAATTTAGATGACCCACTTTCGGTATCATAGATGCAAACATTGCTTCCAGAGTCTTCAAAATCCAACTCGCTGCCGCTAGAATCTAAATTGGATTCAACACTTGGATTGACAGAGGTTTTACGCTTACTCTTACCCCCCATTATGCAGACCTGCCTTTATATATATATTGAGGGAAATGTTGTTAAAAAGTTACAAAAATTTTCCAATTCTTACCTTCAATACAATAATAAAATCAAAAATTTTTAATTACTTTGAACTTTAAAAAAACTAAACCTAAAACTGGAACGGAACTAAATCACAAGTAAAATGCATTCGAAAACACAAGTTCATACGTGTACACCATACAAAAAACTACTATCGACTAAGAGAAACACGAAAAATCTATCGTTTTACTTTTATTAAAATCATTTCGGGGAGTCCCATAAAAATCAAAATATCGCAATAACGAAAAGTCATACCCACAAACCGCTCGACACGAATGCGTGTCGTATACTACTGTAAACTATCGCGCAAAGCAAAACCTTTTAACACAAACCACTACAAAGTTATAGCAATATAAAGTTGTAGCATTTTGCGTCACATATTTGTGACATGAGTTTTTTTTAAAATTCGCATGTCACATATATGTGACGTTGAGTGGCGAACGTGTTAAAGTGCCGCAGGCGGCGCTACATACTATAAGAGGCAAAGGTGGTCAGCAATTGTTTATATGTCATAATACATATTCAACTAGAATTAGGCAACTTTGATTAGCAAATAACTATTTCTACTTGACCACCTTTGCCGTAGTTTTGAAAAAAAATCGGGAGGTGTCAGCCACTTTTGCGTTAAAAGGCGAATATTATTCTCTTTGTTTCGCGTTGATAATATGATTGGAAAAAACGTATAAAATTGCCAAGTGACGAAACTCTACTAACTGATCGAATTCGGAGCAATTGATACGTGAACGCCACATCATTCCTTCCCCAGTGGGTTATTGAACGAGACCGTTTAACGTGGTGGTGGTTTAATGGATCTACTTGTTCTTGTCAATGCTGATTTTAAAATGCTTGTGAGTGAAATTGTTGGCTGAATATTTTGGTTGAGTTGAATTTTTGATGTCTGTGGTGTTAGCTGGTTCTAAAATCGGTATTATGTCATCAGGATTTGGTTTATCGACAGCTTGTGAAGTTTCAAGTTGGCCATCTTCAGTGAAACATGGCTTCAACCTGTCGATTGAAATATTACTGGTACTGTCTCTTATTCCAGAATGAATGATTTTTCGTTACGGCTAACAACACGGAAGGGATCTTCGTAAGGCGGCTGCAGTGATCTTTTGCATAGGTTGGTTCGAACAAAAACATGTCTACATTTGTTCAATTCTTGAGATACAAATATCTTTTGGTTGCAGTGACTTGATGGTGGAGTCGGGCGAATTTGGTTGAAATACTTTCGTAGTTCTTTAACAAAATCTGATTGATTTGTGGGATTTTTGGAGTCACTTAACAAATGGCTGGGAATGCGAATCTGTTCGCCAAAAACCAATTCGGCAGAACTAGTTTTCAAATCCTCGCAGTACGTGGTTCGAAGTCCCAACGACACGGATGCTAAAACTCGTGTCCAATCTCTTCTACCGTAACACATGATAGCTGCTTTCAGTGTCCTGTGCCACCTTTCAATAAATCCGTTGCATCTTGGATTACACGACGTAGTCCTTTTGTGTTCGAATCCTAATAATTTGGATAATTAAGCAAAAGTTCTGATTCGAATTGGGATCCTTGCGGTCCGTTACTACCGAAGAAGGTACTCCAAACCGAGAAATCCAATTATTAAATATAGTGATTGCTACCGTTTCGGCTCTGATATCCGGAATTGAAATTGCTTCAGTCCTGGTAAAGCTGCCCTTCTGACATTGGTAATGGACCAACTATGTCTAGATGGATTTCCGAAAATCATTTTACTACCGGTGAATAATTTCCAAAGAGGTCTTGGTGTGTTTTGTTACATTCGACCGTTGGCACGCCAAGCAACACTGAGCCATTTGTTTTACGTCACTTTTAATATTAAGCCACGCGAACTGGTCCGTCATGGTTTCCACTGATGCTTGTACCCCTGGTTGTGATAAGTTGTGGGTAGCCTCAAAAACTGCTTTACGGGAATAGGAACGACCTTCAATCATATGTCGAAATTTCTTGACAGCTGAATACGCAGCTAACAGCTCCTTGTCGTATGCGCTGTATCGTTGCTGTGTGGTTGATAACTTTGACGAAAAAAATTGTAAGGGTTGCCATCTGCCGTTGTTGCCTTTACTCATTTGCTGAATTACAGCTCCAATTACTGGAGTTTTCGATTGGACAAATGTTTCTTCAGCTTGCTTAGACTATTCGATGATTCTAGGATGGCTTGATTTCTGCTCGCATTTGGGATAAACGACCTATAAAAGTTTAGCACACCCAAAAAAAACGTCGGAATTCTTTAATTGTTTTTGGTTGACATTTTGGTGATTTCTGCGACGCGTTCCGGAATTAGTTTAAGTCTCTCTGCTGTTACTTCGTGACCCAAGAAATTGATTCTTATTTTCAAGAATTGACATTTATCTGTGTTAATCACGAGACATGCGTAGTTCAATTTCATAAAAATAATCTCCAAGTGTTCCAAGTGCTCGGCGATGGTTTTTGATGCTACCAGAAGATCACTCAAATAAACAAAACAAAAATTCAAATTTTGAAGAATGGAGTGCATAAATCACTGGAAAGAATTGCCTGCATTTCTCAGACCAAACGTAATGTGAGTAAATTCGTTTAATTCAAAAGGTGTGGTAATTGCAGTTTTGGCGATGTGCAATTCCTCGATCGGAATTTGATGGTACGCTCTGACTAAGTCGATTGTTAAAAATACCGTGGATCCTTTTAATTGATGCGTAAAATCTTGTTTGTATAGTATTGGGAAACGATCTGCTACTGTAACCCGAACAGTACCCGAAGTCATATACCCGAATTTTCTTTTAGCTACCGCCAGCTTTTCTGTGCTCAATCGTCGAGGTTTGGGAAAAACTGGAGGTCCACAAGTCACTATATGATGAGTAACTTGATGTTTTATCGATTTTTGGGCCTGAATCTCGTGAAGGATTTCCTTGAATTTGGTTAATAATGGCAGCTAGATTACGCTAGAGTTGAAACTTAACGGGTAGTGAAAACAATGATGTTAGAGGGTTTAGTAACCTGAAAGGTTTTAAGTTGCGACCCATTTGTTGCATATAAATAAAAATCAGGGTTGTGTTTTCTCTGATCGCCCTTAGCTACTCGTATGACTGATAAGTCCGCTCCAGTGTCAATTATGTTTTGTTTGAAAACTTATCATATAATTTAAGGCGACAGTTATGAGAGTTACCGGAACAAGTCGGCGTTTGTGCCGGAGAATTTAGTTTTTTTAACTTACATCCTGCCCACTTGGGGACAGTTCGTTTTGTAATTTCGAGCTGCTTCTTTAAATCGGAAATGAAAAACATAATCGTGGTGTATCACCTCTGGTAAGTGCAATCCATGTTATCCAATCGTCGAATGATTTCACTAATTTGATAAGTAAGTGAAGAATCATTGTTCATAACCGGTGATGAATTAATCGACATCACCTGGGTTTGAGTCATTGTTTCAAGAATTCTGTCTGCTAACTCAGCCAGTTTTGTCACTGATCAACCGTGGTTGCTAAAATTTCTTGTGCCCGAACCGGTAAATGTTTCATCCAGATTGTCCTAATGAATTCGTCGTTGACCTCAGAACCACTGCTAGCTTGTAATTTTCTTAGCAACTGCCATGACTTAATGTCACCCCACTCAATTCCTTGTAGCAGCCGATGAATTTGAGTCTGTTTTGATTCACATGATCTTATCCAAAATTGCCTTTTTAATATCGGAGAATGGTGAGCAGGAACGGGAACCGACTATAATAACGCTGATGTCGTTAACGATTCGGTCGTTAAGTGCACCAAGAAGATGGTGATATTTGGTTACTTCGGATGTAATTTTTCCAAGTGCGAACTTTGAATCAATGATATGGAACCATATTTGTGAGTCCTGAGACGTCAATGGTACCAATTTGACAGCTATAGGTGCAATGGATCCAACGTATTGCCGAGGTACATCACTAGGCTGTAACGATGACTGCTCTGGAACTGATCCAGCTAATGCTCGTCTTACTGCTCGTTGTTCTGAATACGCATCTCTAACTCGTCTGCAGTGTTCGGTGTGTCCTGGCTAAGATTTTGGTTGTTTGATAACGCTGGATCGAGGTCGATCGAGTTGCTGTGGTTCAACTTACAAACTTTTATTACAAGAAGTCTCCAGGAATTGCTTTTGGCACTTCTTAGTTCATATTTATACGCTTTAAGGACCTCCTTATAGGAGTCCCAGTCCATGACAGTTTTTGTTTTCTTCGCTATTTTAAAGAGCCGTTTGCATTTTAAGCGCGTTACTTATAGTTCCTTCGACCACCATGGTAGACGAGGTTTACCTTTTGGGCTACTAATGGGACATGAACTTGAAATAGCTTTATTAAAAGCATCAGACACCCGGTCTACCATGACATCTAGCTCCTGTATCCGGAGATTTAAGAACTAATGATGGTAGAGAGTTACTTAAAATCATTCTGAAAGTATCCTAATTGGTCTTCCTACGGTTTCTAAATGTTGAAGTTTCAAAATATTTTATATCCAATCCGTATTGAAGATAACGATGATCAGAAAAGAAGTGTTCCTCAGACACTTTCTAATTAATTAATCTATTCGACAAGAAATTCGAGACAAGGGTAATGTCTAGAACTTCCTGTCTATTACTTGTTATAAAAGTAGGCTTTCAGCCTACATTACAGATTGATAGGTTAGTACTTAGAATATAATCCAAACGTGACTCACCTCTCCCATTTGTATCACTGCTTCCCTAGATCGTATGATGTGAGTCACAACCAAGGATGACTCCAACGATCCGGTTTTTGAGATCCATAACAAGACTGCGCACATTTGCAGGTGGAAGGTTTACCCCATCATGCGGCAAGTACGCTGATATAAGCCAGAGGCTTTTCTTACCGACCTCGATGCTGGCTGCAACTACATCTACATTACTGTAATTTGCAAGTAGAAAGATATTTAGTTTGCTGTTTGCAATAATGCATGATCGAATCCTACCTTCTTGCTGTACAAACACTAATTTGTAATTGGGAGCTCCGAGTCCAAGAACCCGATCCTTATTGATCCATGGTTCTTGAACCAAGACGACATCAACGTCATCTTTTAATATTTGGAGCAACAAAGCAGCTGACGCTGCCTTACAGTGATGAAGATTGATTTGATTAACATTAAGCATTAAGATTCCAAACCGAGTCCGCAAAGTGACTCCATTGATAAAGACAACTCAGTGTCCAAAGTCGCCCCTTCTGTTTTATCACGATGCGACTGCGTATCAATTGGACAACCGACGAAGTCCAGACGAAGTTCCGTGCATTGCGGAAATATTCTCCTCTGGTTCTGGTGGCCCTGACTTAGCAGCTCCATCCTTTTCGAAAACTTTTAAAGTGGCAGCACTAAGGCCGTAGCTTACCACATCACTTGTTTTGGCTAGCATCGCCAAAGACGGTGTGTTGATGACAATGACAACCGCTCTGTTGTCCACCCTGGCTATCTTCCAGTTGGAAGTTAGCAAATCCGGATTGCTAATCTGCAACAATTCCAAAATATCTTTTGGATTGCTAGGTTCCGCCGGAACCCACGCCCGAGCTCTCGGCCTACTGGGAATATCCTCCAACGAAATGGCATCAAGCCTGGCGCCAGACCAAACCTCCCCAAGGCTGCTAATTGCCTTTTTGTAGAGATCTAGAGATCTCTGATTGGCACAGGCTGTCAATTCGACATGGTTCCTGTACCAACCACCATCCCGACATATAGGAGCCACCCCAGGGTTCACTTTCATAATCTTGAGGAATGAGGAAGCTAAAGCCTTTTCCACCTTCCTCCAACTGAAAGGAGTGATGCTGCCATCCTCCTGAGCTCCATCAACCACCGCTATAACTAGTGGATCTGTTAGCACCTCACTAAAAAAACTTCCTGCAGTTACCTGCAATTTAGATCTTTTAGCAGCCTTCGGAGATTCATCCTGCGATCTCTGGCTTTTGGACAGAGAGCATTTAGATGCCACTCCTGGCATTGCTTTGATAATCTTAGGAGCCCACGAAAGCGTGGCTACATGTTTATCCGTTTTTACATCCACCGGAATTTCAAGGCTTTCCATGATTTTTTCCTAGCATTGAAAGTTAGTTTGGAAGCACCCGTTTTGTCATTGCATAAATCCACTACCTCACCTTTAGGTAGAGAGGGCCTACAGACCCGTTTCTATTCATTTGGTTTGAAGGGACCTGCATTATTTTTGCACGTATTTCCTTTCCAACTATAGAGAGAGAAGGCCTAAAGACCCATTTCTCCTTATTTGAATTTTCTGGTTTTTTAAGAGTTCCGGACTCTTTATTTTTTATTTTCAGATCCATGTTAGTCCCACGAGTAGCGGAGAAAAATGGTGTCCATCCTTGCAAAGATCCGCAATACAAGGATAAGGCTAAAAACAACTGGTGGTTGCCAGATATCCAGAGGCTCCGTTCAAGACTGGACTATTTGAAAGGGCCCCAGCCAGGTTGATCATCAGCACGGGTCCAGGTTGATCATCAGCACTCGCACCTAATATTTAGCCGACCAAAGTCGTTGCCCGGATGGTACCACTAGGAGGTATATTAGATACGATTGGCAGACTCCACATAGTTACAACAATGGAGAAAAAGCCATAACAAATTACGACCATAAAACCATTGCCTACCCTATTGAGACTCACCCACACCATCCAATATATTCGGATATTAGCATTTTGACAACTTTTTCTGTATTTTAAAATATTTTTACTTCTGGAATATGTTGCATAAGCCGATTTGCATTCCAAATTGCTACTCTAAATGTTGTATTCATTTTAATATTTTTTATCGGTATTGGTCGTGGGAGTTTCATTTTCTTCTGTTGGAAAATGTAATATTGTTAATTTTACTGTATGGATGCATCTAGTAGCTTTGTAATTTCCTCGATGATGTTTATAATGCTTTCCATAATTCTTTTCAGACTCCATGCATTTTATTGAAACCACTCCTTTCACTACCTGAGCGATCTCATTTGCGCTGGGTTGCTTGGTTAAGGATCAATCTGCTTTGATTTTAATGATTTTCCGAGTGATTTCTTGTTGTATTTTAGTTTTTGTAACTGTTTAGCAACTTCACACCCTTGAACAGGAGGTTGGTTGTCTTTTATGATATTGGTTTAATTTGGTACAATTTTTACCTTCATGCAAAGAATTAAAGAGCGTAATTTTCTATTCACGGTTGTGCTATTTTGTTTTTTGTAGTGGCTTATATTTCCTCGACTGCTTTATAAATCATTTTCAGCGAGGTTGGACGATTATTTATTTGTCAATTTTTTTTAAAAGTATGATCTGTTGACCTCATTTGGCTATCTAACATAACAAACATGTTTTAGTTTATAGATAGTTCCGCACGCGTCTTTAAAGAATCTTAAATCTTCTTACTTAATTATATCAATAACGTTATGGTTATCAAATTGGTTAAAATATTTGATCCATAACGTACTTAATCTTGTTCTTAATTAATTTATTTAGTTTATGTTTTATGTCTTACATACATTAACTTAGTTGAGGTCGTACAGGATTAACCTTTCTAATTTTTATCATTTGTTTGTTTGTGCCATTTAGCACATTGACGTTTTCTTTAAAAATGTGCCTTGATTTGGTGAAAGTTATTTAGTTTGTAAGAAAACAACACTTAGTATTCTTTTCCATCATTAGATTTTTTTGAAGCAAGAACTACAGGCTATTTTATTTTTGTTGTTTTTGTTTTTGAACCCTGCAATCTTTTCTCGGGCCGAAGCTCTCCCAACACTTTCGCGGTTAATTTTTAACGTCCTACCTTACGCCGTCACTAGCCAAATCGAGGACGCACGAACACAGATTCGATTTTAAATCCATCTGCACATTGCACTGCTCCAGTCAGCCTGTACTGACATGGACGATGGTTCGGCCCATGGATTCTGCACTTCAACAGGGGGTCATATAGTTGTGTTCTTCGTTATCACCGATCGTAATCAGGTGATCAAAAATCCCTTTTGCAACCCTACTCCGTTGGGATTCGAACCCGGTACCTCCCATCCCAAACACCACAGCTTTAACCACTGCGCTAATTGCTCGGTAACAGGTCACTTATTCTTCATAATGAATGACAATCATTTTATGATCTGTTTGCATCCACCATCCATGAAAACGTGAATCTCTATCCAGCCCAGAAATTTGAATGTTTGAAAGGATTCTAGAGAAGTGAAGCTGCAAATCTTTTTAAAACATCTACCAATATACCGAATACCAATTATATGGAAGCACTCAACAAATTGAAGACGCGGTATGACAGAAAGCAGTATACGGTTCAAACATTTATTAAGAGTTTCATTGAAATACAAACCATTTCCAATCAAACATTGCATCAAATTTGGATTATATCCAAAGGACCTAATGCCAAAGCTCACAATCCATGGCCAGTTTTTAAGTTACTTCATAAATTAGGTGAACAAAGCAGAGATAAATAGGCTACGAAAATTGCATACATTGAGCTCCCAACCAGTCAAGCTTTAATTGAGTTTCTCGTGAAACGAGCTGATGCCTTGGAGGCAGCAAAAAATTATCATCGCAGAACGGTTACCGAATTAAAAGTTGTACCCAAAACTCTTACCAGTGCCGTTGTGGCTTGCATATTGTGTCAATATAACTATCGTTCTTTATTGCAGAGCTCTAAATTTAGCCAATGGACAGTCGAGGAACAATCGACAACCGCTGCTTAAATTGCTTAAGCAAGCCACACTTGATTTATAAATTCACTTCGGCGGGATTTTGACTCGTAATGTAAGCCTGTCCAAGCAATCTAGCCAATGTAATATAGTTACATTGAAAAAAATTGGTAATATAGGTAATTAATAATGTTCCCCTGCTTCTGCTCTCGGAAGACAAGGATTGTGATAATCCAAAAAATTATCGGATAACCATTTCATGGTGAAAATGTCATTTAAATCGGATAGAAAGCCATATTGAACGAATCGATGGGTATTGTCATCATCCGATTGCATGCTGTGTAAGAGGTCCTGAATTATTTAAGGAATACAGTGACATAATAGAGGTGAAACTATCACCGCATCCATTGGGTATTTATATCTGTCACATCACTGCGTTCAAAAAGAAGCTTCCACCGCACCATTAAATTACTCGTAGTATTCGACGCATCCATCAAAACCAGTTAAGGATATTCATTAAACCGGGCCAAGACTGCAGGACTTAGTAAGTAATTTTCAAATGAGATTTCGAACCCATAAGATAGTTTTTACTGTCGATGTTTTGCCAGATCTGTATACAACCAAGTGATCGTCGATATCAAAGAATACAGCTCCTGAAGAGAACCTAAAGCACTTTTAACTAAAGTCTTTAACCACATACGGGATGGGATGATGATTTATCAGAAAAAGCTTGAAACCAATGGCTAAAAAATTCGAAGTGAAATAGCAGACATATCTGCCATCAAAATACTTTGATAGCGAAATTTCATTTGCAGGGTCAGTTTACCTTGAAACATTTCATATAGCCCAATTTATCACCACTTTCCATCAAATATATTTCAAATATATGGAGCTATGCTATTAAGTACCTGCAAACGCCACACCAACAAGATTTTAAGTGTACTGCAATGAGACAAATGGCGGCATACCCCCACCAAACTCAATCCTAAAGATTATGCAACGAGAGGATTAAATTCACATAAATTAAAATATCATTTTCTTTGGAAGACTAGAGTGGACCTGAATTTTTTTAAACTACAAGGAAACAGAACAACGAAGCAAACCACCAAGCTCTTGTGGCCAGTACGGAAACAAATTTTCCGATCCATCAAAAAGCGTATTCGAAGAGTAAATCTTGAAACACTCCAGGTATGATACAATTATTTACGTCCTGAGTATAACCCGAAAATTTTTAATGAAATATTTCAAGGTTAATCTTAGTTCGGAAGTTATAACTCGGTGCGATTGGATAAAATTAGAGGCAGCTTTAATGCAAACAGCGGACAAGCGGGTGTGGCCATAATAATAAATAAGGCATGGGGCAATAATACGTTGAACTGAACATGAAAGATAAAAAACAGGGAATAAAAGATGGATCGGAATAAAGCAAAAGATTCAACAAACGGCTAATAACACCCTAAAACCGGAGGAAAAGAACCAAGAAAGGGCTGGAGACAATATAAAGATAGTAATGACTCTGTAAGACAAGAAAGATATAAAGAGCTGCGGAATAAAATGAATAGAGAGGGAAAACAAGCAAAATAAGATGACTAGAGGATAGATGCAAAGAAATCAAAGGTCTTATTGAAACAAACCGGTTGGAGCAGGCATATCAGATTGTGAAAATTCTTTGGCGAAAAAAGTAATAGAGGAGGCCATATCCGAAAAAAGATGATGATAACTGAGAGGGATATAACCCTGAGATTGCAAGAATACCAAGAAAAACTTTATGATGATGAGGACTCGATTAAAGATATCTCAATCAATAGAAATTTTGACGAACAAGGAGAACCAATACTATATAGTGAATTTGAGAAGGGTTAAACTCCACGAATTGATAATACACCCATTGAACTCATACAATATAGTGGCGAAGGTATCAAGAATGAACTATAAAGGTCGATTAACCACATTTACATCATAGGAGAGCTACCAGATTACTTCGTAAAACGCATAGTAAAAAGAATATGCTCACAATACAGGACTTAATGCTATTTGACACACGTTTCGAACATTTTAACCAAAATTATTTACAAAAGAATGGAACAAAAAATAGAGGATTATCTGAGTGGCCCGTATGGTATCCGTAAAGATAGAGGGACACAAGAGGCCATACAAGCATTAAGCCAGATACAAGAGAAACAGAAAAGGCATTAGACAGCCTGAGCTGGAAAAAATAGTTTCCTATTATAGATCTGATAGGTATTGGCCAAAAAGACAAACAACTGATATTTAATATATACAGACTATAGGAAGCTGAAATCCAGATTAACAATACAAGAACCTCAGCTTAAATAAAAGGAGCTGTTAGACAGGGATGCACATTGCCCCCACCGTTATTTAATATCTATATATGGAAGAACCAAATAAGGAACTGAAAGCTAAGTTGGAAAGAAAAGATATAGGGATGAGGCTAATTTCCGTGATCAGACTCCCAGATGATATCGTGCTGTCAGCAACTAGTGAGGAAGATCTGGATAGAGCCCTGGAAGTTATGAACTGCATATTTGAAAATTTTCATTTAAAAATTTATAGAAACAAAACATAGGTTATGGCCTTCAGTAAACGAGAGGAAATACCCATACAAGTGCAGATAGAGGGCTACAACCTACTAAAAGTATTAGAATACAAATAGCTGGGAAGCATAATTACGAGTGAAGGAAGTAGCGTAAGGGATACAGGGAAAGGCGGCATTCATATGAATGAAAAAACTTCTTTGTTCCAAAACATTTGTCTGCAATGTGGCTCTATATGGGTGTGAGACATGGACAATAAACTTAGGAGGAATAGATAGGAGGAAAATCAAAAGAATGAGCTATATCGAGAGAAGGACAAACAAGTATGTGCTAAGGCTTGCGGAAGAAGGCCGCTCTATCCTTAGAACTATTAAGAAAAAAAGATGAATGATGGTGGGTCATGCTCTGAGACACGGGGAGGAGCTACACACCGTAATCTTCGACAACATGTTTAAAGGAAACAGAGGAGTGGGAAAATCTAGGACGTCATACATGAGCCAACTACAGTTGGACGCAGGAGTCTCGGGATATGAAGATCTGAAGAGAATGACACAAGACCAACAGGAGTGGCGAAAAATAGGAACTATTCCGTAAACAAACCCCAGGGTTGAATACTAAAAAAATACGTCGGGTGAATCCTTTGATTACGTAACCAGTGCTCATTGTTGAGTTGTTGTAGTCTTAAGACTTCAGTCTTCCGCTATTCATGATTTAGTAAGAACCACTTTTTGTTGCATACGATTGCAAAAACGTACGCCCTTTTTTAAAGACAATAATGTGTTTCTCGACTTCAAGACGACGAAGATTTTGATATTTTGTTTTCTCATCTTCGTTTATTAGACATTCACAGTTAAAACGTTAATTCCTGTGATCACTGATTTCCATCGTAGCTTCGGAATTCCATCGTTGCTTTCGGGATTTAACGGAACTGAATTTCAAAACTAGATTAAATAAAATTGCGTATTTGCAGGGTAAAGTCATTATTATGGAAATTTACTCATAATAATCGATTAAAATTATCTGGTTCAAGTACTAGAACAAAAAAAAAAATAAAAATTTAATCATCATTTGCGATACGATATTAAATCATATTATCATGCTTCGGGTGCGGGATAATTTTACGAAAATCATGCTGGTATTTCAAAGCACTGATACGAAAAATCAATATAAAGTATTGGTAGTACGTGATTTAATTTTGGATGGAAAACGTAAATCTAATCACAGTATAATACAGTACAGCACAGTAATTGCCCTGTTGCCACTCTCACATTATGTCAGTGAAAAGTGTTCACTTTTAAAATTATCGATATTCCCAAGACATTACTGTAGGTCATATATCAAATATTTATCAGTGTAAATAATGCATGCTCATAAATTTATGTATTTTCCATATACAAAAATTGAAATCTAATAATTTTCCCATTTTTTGCTGTCGATTTCACTCGATTTTATAAACATATAATACGTATATATGTATTCCATATATGTATACATGCACGATATAGTGATAGTAAAACTTTTTAGTATTTTAATACCATTAGACGGTATGCACACAACTCTATACCGTAATTGCTATCGATTGAATGTCGTCGCGTCAATAAGCTACCTCTAAATAAATGAAGTAAAAAAAAAGTTATAAATGGAAAATTGAAAATGCTTGCGGTTATATTTACCATGAGAACAACATAGAATATCAAATTGCACGTGTTTTAAGCGGTTGTGTGATATCGACAGTCGATATACCACATTTTAATGGAGATGATTTCTACTGAATTGTTTACTAATATCGCCGTATCTAATGGGTTTACAATAAGGGTGCTCAATTTACTCGATTTTTGACATTCGGTTGAGACACCACTAAAATTTATGTAAATTCGGGGTGTTCGAAGAGGCCATTGGGCCATTGCTGGCCTGTACCATTTAAAAAATCTCCTTCCATCGGTTTTAATATCGAGCTAGCTCTTCGTATTGTTCTAGACAATGCCAACAGGGACCCATTATCGTTGACAGTGACCTCTGTGACTACTAAATGGCAGCTCTCCCTCTTTTCAGTGATCACTACATCGGAAGAACAAGCCCACACGCATAACGCGTATCTCTTTGATCTGTGATATCGAAAAACTGTCACATCTTCACCTAGACAATACTTAATGCTGTAGCCAATGTATTTACAAAATTTTTGGTTTGTGTCCAAGCTTTGTGTTTACCATGGACACAAATTCCTTTATCTTTTCTGGAATCTCTGATTTTACTTTCAACAAATAACTTATTGCGTAGCGAGAAAAATCATCAATAAATATAAGCAGGTACTGCTTGCCGCCTCGTGACATTGTTTGAATTGGACCACAACCATCTATCAATTTAAACTTTTCCTTAACTGCCACTAAATCACGATGACTGAAAATTCGATATAAATTGTGAATACAATTTTCTCAGTTCATCTTGAATTGAATAAAATTTGGATGGTTGACGCCATTTTAAAAAAAAAAATTTTGTGTTTACGTTTTAGTGCATTCAGTAGAAAGATTAATACACTGCAACTCGGAGGTGCTGTTGTGGCCGAATCATTGTTTGCTGACCCAACCCTGTTCTTGCATTCTTTAAGTTTGCGTTTTTGTATTCCTGTGTCATAGGGAGAGTGTTCTCTCTTCAATTCTGAATTATTCGTGGATTGTGGACAAACTTTGCAGCCGTGGAACAATACAGCTTCCACAAAACCAGAAGTTTTACTTCTCAAGGAGGCCACAATTTTGAACTCCGGTGATTCTTCGGCCAAATGATTTCAGTTTCATTTAGGTAGAAATCCATTTCCCGAAATACTCCCTCTTCCTATGTGGTTTTTATCGAAGCCCAAATATAACAAACAACACGCTCAATTTGGATTTGATACTCTGTCAGACTCCATTGAGCTCAGCATTCAGAAATGAACAAATACTGAAATCGTTGTGGTAGGTAATTTCAATGTTCACAGTCAAAAGTGGCTTCCTTATTCTAATTTCATTACATCGTCTAGTGAGGTGGCTGATTTATTTGCAGCTTTAAACCATCCAACATAACTTGTAGATCAGCCTACGAGAATACCAGATCGGGTCATCGATACAGTTCATGAACTGGATCGGTTTTTAACATCTCAAGCGGACAAATATAGTATCTCCTTCAGTTCTCCTTTAGGAAACTCTGACCACTTATTACAGCAAAATTTTCAATGTCGTGGTCATGCTAACTGAATGTTTCTCCTATAAGTCAATTATGGCACTGTAAAATTGCGGACTGGGTAGGAATGAGCAATTTCTTTCAAGAGTAAAGATTTCTCTCACCGCAAATTTGTTAAAAACTCGTCACATACAAATTTAGCTAAATTTAAGGTTCTAAAACAAGGTTTAAGTAATCGGTCCTTTTAGTCCTTTCCTCGCAAAGACGAGGAATGTTTCATCAATACCACCTCTGAAAGATTGGGACAATATTTTTTCTTCTGCCAAAGAAAAAGATAATCTCATCGTCTGAAAATTTGCTGCACTATTTTAGCTGATTCTACCGTAACACTCTCGATTATCTGTTTAGAGAGAGTTGTCGTTATAGTCCTTGCAAACATTACCACAAACAAGTCAGCCGGTCCGTATGGTTTTTCCCCAATTGTACTCAAATATTGTTGTAAATCCCTGTCAAAGCCACTATCGTGTTCTTTTCACCGATCTATGTCTTCTGGCATTTTCCCTCCATCTAGAAAACTACTAACATACTTCATATGCCAAAAAGGGCAGTAAATCCTTAAAATTATCGCTCAATCGGTAACGTCTTGGTTTTTCCAAAGTACTTGAGCCATCATAATCCATTTCCAGCTGATGAAATATGTGGAACATAACCTTCTAATTTCCGATCGTCAGTTTGTTTTTTGTGAAGGGCGTCCAGCAGATGACTTAATTAATTTTGTCACTGAAGAAATGGAACAGGAATATTCATAAATCTGGTGTTCATCAGTTTGTTGTGCAAATTAGGGTTCTATATAATAAGTATAACCAAACTTATAATTATAAAATCACTCCACCAGCTGGACTAACCTAAGGAATCAACAAATTTTCCGCTAATTGTGTAATTTTTATTTAGGCATCTTTGGTACTATCTCAATAATTGTCTATAGGCTCGATAATTTTGAGTTTGAAAATATGAACCATCTGGGGTTGTACCCAATCATAATGGCGGTCTGGTAACGCACGTTTTCAGGATTCCAAGAAAACTTCGGATGTATTACTTGATTTTTTTTTAAAATTTTATTTTTTGTTACTGGTTTTGCAAAAGATCAGATATTCCTTTTCCATCAGAACAATCCCTCTTTATTGTGATGGGAGAGAATATATCCTAAATGAATCTTAAATGGTAAGGTGGATGGACATTTTTAATTGTTATTGATGGAATTAATTCAAATGTCATCAATCTACAAACAAAACTGATAGACTTATTAAAGCCCATAATCCTACTGAATACCTTCAGGATTTTTTCCTCCTATGGTGGGATTATTTCCTCCTAAAACTTAAAAAAGAAAATCATCGAATTGTTTACCATTATCACTGGTTATTATCATTTTCTAAATAATTGCAAATCAAAGAGGTCGTTGCTTCTCGCAACGATTTGAGCAGTACGAATTTAGAATATTGATCGAAAATGATCAAAATATAACAGTTACCACTTTTTGATTTCGGAAATTGCCCAAATAGACCAATGTATAATCTTTGAAAAGTTCGATCGATTACCAATTGTGGGTCCCATTTTAGGTCTGGTGCTATAATTCACGGCCTTGTTCATTTTGCAGGTTGTGCAATTCCGAATAAACTATTTAACATCTCTCGCCATTTTATGACATTTTTTCAGTGCCCACATGTTCAAAAGTCGGTAAAACATGCGCTTGGGATAGTGAGTTGAGCGCAGGAACGACTAATTTCCACGTGGGCAGATGTGTATAACATTTTGCCATCTCGTAAGCAGAAATTATGCAGTACTCTGCATAATTCGCAGTACTCTAGATCTTTAAATGCCGATGAATCTAAATTTATATGAAGCAGTCCGAACCGACATTGCTCTATGATAATATAGTAAGCTACAATTTTTGCACCATAGACGATGTGCCGCCTGATGCACCAGGTGATTAGGTATGCACTTCATACAGCGCGTCTTTCTATGTTTGAACGATATTCTCATCACTTTAGCCATTTTAAATGAGCATTTTACAGTACTCAAACTATAGCCGCACATTAGTCCATCGAAATGGCATACCCGTGAATTGATATAATAACCGTCCGTGAACAGTAAAGACCGTCTTATATCTGGATTGCGGGTCGAGCGGAAACAGACATATGTTAACAGAAATGATTCACTTACGAACTTTGGAGCGGTCGTTAACAGCTAAGCATCAGGGTAAACCCACATAACCACAAAAGGAATAATTCTGATTATCTAACTGTCTTTGATATGGCTCACTAACCCTAGTTCATCCGACATAATAACTTTCAGCAACTCATTTTTTCCTAGTTTGGACTTAAGACACCAACACGCAAACTGCAAAACCAACAAAATGATCAGCTGATCAAATTATGTACTGCGGTACGCACTGTCGCACATCTAAATTCATCTTTAAACGACTCGCAAATTGCTGTTTCCGTCTTGACTGTAAATTCCACCGCGCTTTAACGTCAAAATGAGATTCTATCTCGTCACCGAATCCATCTTTTACTATAGTCAAGAAGACATTATTGCGATTTGTTGAATTCTTGATGAGTCTAACGAGTTTTCTTTACCTCTTTAGCAGGTCATGATAATTCACTTTTCCACAGTCATTCAACATTTGAACACCGCGGTCTTCTTAAACTCTTTTCGTCGTCTATACAACGTGTTGGACACTCCCAAGTGCAGGGAATAATTTAAAGAGAACTGGTCACTGACATCGGTGTGTCACTGTTGCACAGTTTTGGAAAACTCATAATACCTACCAAGTGATGTACAGTGGCGCAATTTTCAAAAATTGTATATCCTTCGCAGTCTTCTTATAGCATTATGATTGACGATAAAAAAATTGAAATTGAAATGTGCGGACACTTTTTCCAGCGATGTTTAATAGCTTCGATATCTTATTTATAGTGAGAATCGTCTGGTTCCTCAAAACAGCAATCAACCGCTGACTGATTGTTGGCAATTGTTTTACCATCGAGTCTTTTTTGTTCAAGTTAGAAAACACAAATAACCTTTAGAGGCTTAATATGGCAAATAGAGTGCATGTGGAAGCTATTCAAACTTTAAAGAAGAAGATAAACAGTAAGAGGTTGAAAGCGAGCTGTCATCAGCATAGCAGTATATTGGAATGGGAGTTGCCGATAGAAAATCATTGATAAAAATAAAATAAAAATTTCTGAGAAAGGACGAACTTCTGAGGAATACTAGCATTAAAAAAATGTGGAAACCCTGGTGCCACACGCGATCAAATGTCTTCGAGATATCGAATTACTTGTAATTTACCAGGTTGATGAATGCACCTGTTCTATTGTTCAGTGACAACATTAATTAAGTCATCTGTTGAACGCCCTCCGCGAAAGTCATACTGACGACAAAAAATAAGATGGTTATCTTCCAAATAATCTACCATATGAAAATTGATTATGGTCTCTTTAGTACTTTGGAAAGTACCGAGACGATAGAGATTGAAGGTTTATTTTAAGCGTCCGATTTGCTGCCCTATTTTGGCACAGGATGTATGTTAGCAGTTTTCCAGACGGAGACGAAAATGCCAGAAGACATAGATCAGTGTAACAAACATGATACTGATTTTGACAGGAATTTTCAACAATATTTGAGAACAACTGGGGGAATAGGATTTGGACCGGCTGACTTGTTAATATTAATGTTTGCAAAAACTTTACACTGACAAATCTATAGAACTTAATCTAATGCGGCATTTCGGCTAGCTGACTAGAGAGATAATAGTGGGTGTTAAGTTAAATCAGTCAGATGAGCGGGTTTCCTACTATCAAAGAAGTTTTTCTCGATTTTACGAGCAAAGGACCAAAATGTTCGATTGCTATTGCCTCAGTTTAAGATGTGATTCTTTTTAGCTTGCAACACCGTTCGCGCTACCAGTTTTCTAGCCACCTTAAATTCAGCTAAATTTTCAGATGACTGGTTTTTTACATATTTGCGGTGAAAGGCTTTTTTGTTAGCGGTTGCTGTTCTGCAGTCGTGATTATGCCAAGGATTGCCTGTTTTTTTTGGCTTAAAAGTATTGCTAAGAGTCAGGGACTCCCTTCAGAGAGTGCCATTCGAACTCTTGAAAGAACTTGTTCATTCCTACCCAATCCACATTTTTACAATGCTATTATCGTCGTCTAGGAGAAACGTTCTCTTGGCATGACCATGACGTTGAAAACTACTCCACAGTAATAAGCATGGTTACAAATTCCCAAAGGGGAAATGACAGAAATATTGTAGTTTTCCGTATGGGATGTTAAAAACAGATCTAGTAGATGACCTGTATTGTTGACCCAATCCCGTTTTTTGGAATCTATAGTATTACTTTAGCCTCCTCACCAGCCGGTATAACAGACTTGGAATATGGAAGCCACTTGTTAGATTACGAAAATTAGATCGTATAGCTATACTCTGCGGGAATTACATCAATACCCGGGCTTTGTTATTCTTTAACTGTTATACTACCTCTATTATGGGGTGTAGAACGAAATTATCTACCCATAAGGGCGCGATTGCCTTACGAACAAAGCTATATAATCGTCTTCCATTTTAGGAAACTTTTAATAGGTCTTCCTATTTAGTAGTGGTGAATCTATAGTATTACAATTTTAGTAAGACTCCGGGCGTTGGCAAAGCAATCTCTAGAGTTTCCGTTTAGCGTATGGTCGTTGAGGTTTTTGATGCAGCTTTTCATAAATTCGCTTGTAGGTTTCGAGATAGCCATATTTCAAACAATTTCTGTTTACTCGCAACCCTACGATGACTTTGGTCATCGTAACATTTTTGCAAGCTCTCGGTGGCTTTCTTCCGATGATCGTTTGTGCCGCGTTTGTAAGAGCTTTAAGCAATTTTTGACACTGTTTCTGTATATTGAACGGATCTTCTGGAATCGCTTGTCATTCTAGGTATTCTGTAATAGCCACCTAGTCATGTCAGCACCTCTAAAAGATCGAACATCAGTAATATTTGTGAAGTGTCTCTTTGAGATCATAACGTAATTGAATATATTTCCAGGTAATGCATGCTAGTTTACGCACTTTCAGTCAACGGTCAACCAATACCATACCTTGTGGATTTTATCCACCATTTATGGCGTGGTCACCTCATTTGGTCGACTACTATGGTTTTGTATCTTGGCAGCTCGTACTGCCTCGTTTAAGCTCTGCCATCTAATATTTTACTATTGTAAATAAAAGAGCCGACTTTTCCAGATTATAATCCAGCTCCATTTTGATATTGTTTTTTTTTTGTGTTTGAACCCTGCAATCTTTTCTGGGGCCGAAGTTCTTCCAACTCTTTCGCGGGTTATCCTTAACGTCCTATCTTACGCCGTCACCAGCTAAATCGAGGAAACACGAATGCAGGTTCGATTTTAAATTCACATGCATATTGCATTGCTTCAGCCAGCATGTACTGACATGGACGGTTCGCCCATGGATTCTGCGCTCCAACAATAAGGAATAACCTTAAAATTAGCATACTTCTGTCAATATATTCTGCCAAAGGTGAACTTTCATTTTTCTAATTTGGCTGGAAGAATTGGCACCAAAATTAATTTTTAATTTTATATTCGTCTTTTGTCAGATTGGACTGGTTGATACCTTGTATAGTGTAGGTTTGGTGAATTTTCTTTTGATATGTTAATCTTCTCCTAAATTATTTTTTCGTAAATCTTGTATTTTCGATTTTTTAGACTATGACGTTGTAACTGAACCCTTGCTCGGGCTTACGCTAAGCTGTTTCATATTAACATTTTTTTTTAAAAGTTGCTATGCATGAGTAAAATTCTTTCATGTTTTCTATCACTGTTAACTCTTATCTAAACTGTTTATCATATTTTAATTCGGTTCAATTGCTTAGAAATATATCGAAATATCATAAAATATTTCATCATGCGTGTACTAAATTCACGACAAATTGTCTTGATACGATTATTAAAAAACATTCCACTGTATGCATTCAACGTTCGAACAGCGTTAATGCTCTTAATGACAAATAAATTTGTCATCATTATTATTGTACTTAAAGCAAGTATAATTAGATACAATAGTCATATTTACTTATATTTGATAAGGCAAACAGTTGGCAGATAACGCGGAAAATAATTTATAGTTACAGTAAACAAAATGTATCGAATCGTCGTACATCCAAGCGAACGAAAATATTTACGTTACGAGTATAATTAACTATAGGGTGGAAATCAGTGTATTACACTGATATAGTCACACATCATTCGAGATCATAAAGAAAATCTTAAATCCTAATTAATCACGTATTTCAGAAGGAAATTAACAAAAATCAATACACCAACGAAGTTTATCTTTTCATTTCCTCCACATCATCATTGTTTTCTACCGCATTAAATGAACACAAACAAAAAATGTACCAATACAAAAGAAAAAAAAAACTTCTCGAAAAGTATTATTTGCCAGCTAACAACCACCTCTCGAATTGTTTTTAATTTCTTTACACATAATATCCAAAACAACAAGTGTTTTTTTTATATAGAAAAGCAGATTAAAACGTAATCTTCTCGTCTCCGATTATGTGCTTATGACAAACAATTTTATTGCATCACCAACAATAAAATAGAAGTTGTAATGTCTGTAATTGTACTAACTGTACAGATAAACAGATTTTACAATAAAACAACACTAAGTCGTCTTATCGTCATGAAATGTGAATTTTACTTGTATACAATTAGCGCATTGGAATTTTTACCGTCTGATTACGATTAGTGATGATGATTTTTTGAGCAGATGTTAAATTGATGTGGAAACGTGTCAACCACAAAATGTATGATTTGATTGGCAAATGTAAATTATAGAACGTTAAAGAAAATTGAGAAAAGCTGTTAACCGATGACGTCTAGTTTTGTTCATATAGTAAATGTTTAAGTATATATACTGTGTATTTATACAGATGTTATATACAGTTATCTGTGCGTGGCAAAACTATTTGTACTTATAAAAAATTTAAATCAATTTTATGAAACTTGAGACAAAAAAAATGACATCTAATAATTGACAACTATTAATGCTTCAGTTGGTATATAACTGTATTTCAAAGCAGAGCTTTTATCTTTTCTAATAAACACATTCGCTAAACAAATTAGCAAAACTGCCTAATTAATTGTAAATAGTAGACAATACCCTCACCGAAGTCTTGTTCTTGGCTAAACTTCAAAACTTCACATGGATCCGCAACCTGCCGTGCGCTGAAAGCAAACCTTTATTAATTTTTTGTTGTCGATTTTTGTTTTTAAAAGCTGTTTTCCGAATTGTTTGCCAGGTTTGGGTTCCATTGTTTTCAGGAACTGTGTTCCGTGCCACCATAATTTAATGTTTATAAGTTTCCAGAAGTTATGCCACGTGGCCACCGGGTTATTGCATCGATAAACAAATCTTAGAAACTACACAAGTTCAAAGCAGAGGCTATAAAATTTACATGATCTTTCAAACCGGATAATCTTGAGATTTCACGTGTTGTAAATCGCGTGTTTGTATATTTACAAGTTCACTTTGTTCACCCTTGTATTTGAGTCATTTGGTTCGTATATTTTCCGTATCGGTATTGGTTCGTATCGGTCTTTTTTGTTAATTTTATTATATTTTTGCCAGTGCAGTAATATATTGGCTCACTTTTCCTAAAATTTGAGACTGTTCATCACTATGTCATTTAAAGACAATCCACTGGGTGTATCATATTGTTTTTTATGATATCGATGAATAGTCAGCAAAAGTCGAATGATTGAGCTTGTTTGTAAGATGGATAGGCTAGTTTGTATTCTGCAGATAGCTCCTTTTAGTGATATCAACGTTTGTGATATCAACGTTTGGTAATTGTTGTGGTAATCAGTAGAACAATAATGCTTGAAACTCTAATCAGAATGGAAGGAATGTTAGTTGTGACAGACTCGACCCGGTTACTGACACCTAAGCGATCGATAATTAGTATTTCTGTGGTGTAAGGAAGAGACAAGTTTGTTAGCTTTGATTGGTCCGGTTACCGGTAGCCAATATTCAAACTACTGTTAGCACAAGACAATCACAATTTTAATGAACTGCTCTGCTTCCTGTCGTCTCGTATCAACAAGATTAATATCAGCAACGCCACCATTCAACTGTAATTTGCAAAGGTTTCCTAACAACAAAATCTATTAAAGAACTAATTGCTCTTAGTCGTAGGCTGTAATAAATTGAATTAATTTTCATCTGCCATTATAAATTATTTAATTCAACATATAATAATATAATTAATATAATAATATAATTTCTGCAAGCCATAGGCTGAAATAACCTAGATTATTTAAACTATGAATTCCGGTTGTCATATTCCGACCCCAAACACTTTAACTCGCGAAACCACGCCATCAGATAGATCTGCGATCCCTAAAGAACGACCATTGACTGTAAGTTCCCGAAAATGCTTCTATAATAACGCATGGTAGCTTAACATCCTGAATCGTTTGAGTTGAGGTATTTTCTTTGAGACCCTCAAAAAACTGAAGATGCTTTGCACACAAATTATCAATAGTTTTGTTGAGCAAATCACTACTGGGTACCTGAGGTGCTTCGACCTTTTGACGCCGACGAATTTCTCGAAGAAAAATTGCCTTTACCTTGAAATCTACTACTCACGTGACTATTTAATATATGTTATCTTTTTCACGGATCGAAGGACCATGTTTAATAGGTGTTCCACAGTTATGTTTATCTTTACTGGTCGGAATTCTACTGGATGGCAAAACTGTATTCCTAATCTTCTATAATTTTGTAGAAATATACTTTAGGAGATACTTCATAGCCGTATCGGGAAAATTGAAGTTCCGGCAGAAATAAGTATATCAAATTTAATGTGCTTATAACGACGGCGGAAGTTGTTATTTTAATTATTCAGATTTGGATGTTGTGCAAAGCAAAGCTCAGTTTTGATCTGATGAGGAGTTGTTATAATTTGTTAAAAATTATTTGTCATCTCATCAGGCCATGGCAACCGAGTGCTATGTGTAAATGCTATTTTACGCTCTATATATATATTTATGTACAGTGTACATGTAGCGTTAGCGAATTATATGAATGGGCACGAAATATCTGAATAATTGTTTTTGTGATTGTGTAGCGAAGTCGCTACAGGCTATTCTTCCAACTTTCCAGATATAATTCATCCAAACACTGTTTCAATTAATAAGGGATGCCCTTGTTTTAGTCGATATTTGTTTGTAGTTATTGTTTCAAAAATATCTCTCCTTCAGACGTAAGAGACTGAAATTAGGATCCGCCAGTTTTATATTTGATGGAATATCCCAGAGGGTTATATCGAATATGGAAGATAGAATTTTTGTGAAATCTCTGGAACAACACTGAAATTCAACATTGATTCGAACTGAGTATGTTTTGATTTTACAGTAGTGGAGATTTGTTCATTTGGTGACGATTTAGAATGGTTCAATCCAGATATTGGTACAGAATTTTTCATCCGTGACAGTTTCAGCTTGTCTGCTATACTTGATGATATATAATATTCATCACTGCAACTGTCAAGTAATGCTCTTCATTTTTTAAATTTCCCGTTCTTGTTCTTTAATAATACGATGGCAGTTGGTAAAATGACTCTTTTTATTACAAAAGTCCTTTCCACATAAAAATTTAATTGATGCGAAATGTTATCACCTGTTGTGATTTGAGTGGGTTCGGAAGATTGAATCTCTACCACCGATTTGGTGGAAATTGACCTCGGTTGTACGTGATGTAATAAAGTATGATGCGGTTCACAGCAAATTGAGCATCTGTGCGATGGACAATTCTTCAATGCATGATTTTTTAAACAATTTATACAATTTTGTTCTGTCAAACAACATATGCCTGAGTATTCGAACTGGCGCTAGAATTTGCATTTCGATAATATGATGACTTATCAGGTTTAGATTTATCAAATGTTTTAAATACTGCATCTGAATTGCAATTTGTGGCAACAAAAGTTTGAGAATCTGGATTTATACCTTTGAATTTAAAAAATTGTTGGTTTCCTTAAAATTTTTAATTTTTTGAACTCCACCACACTTGCTACTGCCCTCTTTGATGTATCAAGTGACTCTAACTCTCTACTCTTCTTTTTCAAAAATTCAATGAAATTTTGCCATTTTGGAAGATCTTTGGTTGATAAGTCACTTTCCCATTCTTTCCGAAGTGAGAAATCAATTTTCTTGAGAACTATGTTGATAAACATTTGCTCTCTTAGGCCTTCTAAATGTTGTTGGCATTCCTGCAATGCCAAAATGTTGGAAATGCATACATTGACCAAATGCTTAAAAACTTGTGGAAGGTTCAAAAGAGCATCGATATGATGATATACGATCGTTTTTTTATTATCATAATTGTCCTAAAGAGTTTGCCATGCAAATTCGTAACCTTCGTCGGACAATACAATTGTTCCTAGCTGAAACTTGGTTTCCTGACTTAATCGATCAAGCAGATACAAGTATTTGAGAATGCTGGGTAAACTTGAATCACTATGTACAAGTGCAACAAATGTGTTACGAAAGGGAATCCAATTTTCTGGCTTTCCATCAAAATTAGGAATTGGAATGTCAGGTAATTTTGGTTTTCTTTGACCTAATGTAGAATGGTTATGATGGTGCTCTTTGATAACCACTATTTTGTTATTTAATAACCCCACACTATGATTGTCTATAGTGTAGTAGTTAGGATGGTGGTGTTACTAACCCCCAACCTCGTTATTAAAAAAAACACTGTAACTTGTTTTTAATTTTATTGCACAATAAGTATATATTATTATTATTTATGAGACACTGATTGGTTATTTCACATGTGCTAATTTACTAATGAAAGGTAACTATTACCATCAACGATGTTGTTCCCGCGAGAGAACTGAATGTAATGTTGATAAAATGATTATCAAAATTACCAAAAATTAACAAAATAAATTTTATTATGTCGTACCTATATATTTGTGTTCGATTGATTTCTATTGAAATTATAGATATCCCTATAATCGGTAAGAATATTTGACTTATCTTAGTCACACTAAAATATTCTTACCCCTACAAATACTTCTGGTTTCGAAACCTGATTTGGGTTGTTCGTGGAACATCATTGGTTCTGAACCGCTGATTGCAAATGCGCATTCAATTGACAAATGTAGTCATTTAACTGTTCTATATCATTTAGAATTTCATTGTAATCTGAATTTGATTCAAAACCAATGACCTGTTCAATGAGGTGGTCGCATTCTGTGCGCAAATTAGTCAACACATTTATTCTAATTTTAATTTCGAGATGAGAAATTTCTGCGAGATGTTCAAATTCTCCTATAAATCTTACGACCTGTTCGTACTTTAATGTTACCTCGCGAAATTTTCTAGAAAGCTGATCCCTATCGGAGCTACAAGAAACGGGAGATTTCAAATCACTTGGTGTCTGAAATCCCTCAGATGTCTGTTTTGTCTTTGTACCTCTTACCATCTTAGTAGAACAATTTATTTTTTAATAATTTGATGTACGGCAAATAATATTCAATAATATTTTCGGCAAATTAAAATATTAACTATTAGTTTTGGGGTACCGGTCGAAACTGGATATTTTACAACTGGATTTGACAAAACAGGATAATTCAAAACTGGGTATTTCAAAACGAGATAAAGTACAAAACGAGATATGGTACATCACTGGATATTTCAAAACAGGATATTTCGACATGTGATTTAAACTTAAAATGATTTTTTAGGAAAGTTCTAGAATAACTCGATCAAGTTAATGATTATTTTAATAAGATGAGAAAAGCAGCAATTAAAAAAAACCATTAAGTGAAGGAAAATTCTATCTCTCTGCTTTAAATTATTCAAGTATGAAACCAAATTCCAGAGGTTATTGGCCAAATTCCAGAGGTTTTCCCAAAAAAGGTTTTAAAATCAAATTTAATTGTACAATTAAAGAAAACATTAAGTGAAGGAAAATTCAATTTCTCTCCTTAGAAATATTCAAGTATGGAACCTTACTGGCCATATTCTAGAACTTTCCCAACAAATCATTTTAAAATCCCATTTTTATCCTACATATCGAATTTCATCATAATCAGTTAATAACTCGCCGAGTTCCTCCCTAATTGGCCATATTCCAGAACTTCCCCAAAAATCATTTTTAAATCCCACTTTCAACCTACATATCGAATTTCATCATAATCGGTTAAGAACTTGTCGAGTTCCTTCCTAACTGGCCATATTCCAGGACTTTCCTAAAAAATCCTTTTAAGTTTAAATCAGATGTCGAGATATCCTGTTTTGAAATATCCAGTGTTGTACCATATCTCATTTTGTAATTTATCTCGTTTTGAATTATCCAATTTTGAAATATCCAGTTTTGTACCATATCTCGTTTTGTATGTTATCTCGTTTTGAAATACCCAGTTTTGAATTATCCAGTTTTGTACCTTATCTCGTTTTGTCTAATCCTATTTTGAAATATCCAGTTTTAAAATGTCCAGTTCTGAGCGGTTCTCATTAGTCTTGACACTTGCTTGTAGCAAGAGCGAGACAACACAAACAAAATTAAATCAAATAAATTATTCACTCACACAACCACAATGTTTTCTTGTGTAAAATAAAATTAAGGCGACTTCACAGTTCAATTTCTTCGTTCATTCAATAATTTTATTTTGACGATTCACACTTCTTGTGAAATATCAGAACGAATATTGGAACGATTTGGTTTCCATCTTGTTTAAAATTGAAAACTTTTGACATTATTCATATTATTTGTGGTTAAACATATTGTGATTTGATAAACATATTGTGAGGTTATAAATATAGTGGGATTCAATAAATATATAGTGTGATTTGCTAATTAATATACAATTAGTTGCAATAAAATATTTAATATATTATTTATTTGTTAATATACATATTATTTCCGCGTCAAACAATATTTTTCAAAACAAATAGCTCGGCTTTGTATCTTTCTCTTTTTATTTTTATTATGCTTTTTCTTTTACTCGATGTTCGTTCAAACAAAAATATAAAATTAAACCAACTCTTTTAAAAATTTTCTTAAGAAAGTCACATGACTGTTTTGAGCTATACAATTGGTTGAAAAAATTGTTTGAATGAATGAATGAACGAAGAAATTGGACTGTGAAGTCGCCTTTAAAGGCATTTATTCGAATTCTTAAAATGATATAAAAAAAAAAAAAATTTTTAATTTTTTATTTTTCTTTCCACAGCATGCTACCATATGCTACTTTGTGAGTAAGTCCTCTCTCTTTTCCAAGTTACATTATAATTGAATACAAGGTACAATATACAAAAACAATAAGTATAACTGTCGAAAATTAAGTTTCGTATTTCTTACTCCTAACGATAATATCAGGTTGAACATTAAATTCATAACAATTTTTCTTTTTATCTAAACACCGGAATTTAATGCCCCAATTTCCATGTTATTGGAAAACAAGTTAATGGAATGGACAATAGTGTTATCAAAGTGTTGATACAGTTGGCAATTTATAAATTGCAAGCATTACAAATCATGAAATGATTTATGAGATCGAATATTTTTTCGTTTGGTGGGATAAGCGGGACGACGGATATTTGGAGGGTTGCCCAAATTGGTTCTCCATGAAACTTTCCAGATTTGTTTTATCATGTAGGATTATTTAAGTATATTAAGAATTTAAAAATTCATTCGTAAAAAAAGAGGACAGAAAGAGGACGGTGAAAGAAAAGAGGACAAAAAAGTTTTCAACGTAAAAAAGAAAAGAGGACAAAAGTTCATTCTTAAAATAGAGAACTTGTTCTCTAAAAAGAGGATCGTTCGTAACCTTACGTGCGATTGTAAAATCATTTTGGGCTCTGTTTGATTGGTGTTCCACAATTATGTTTATCTTTACTGCTCGGAATTCTACTGGATGGCCAAACTGTATTCCTAATCTTCTATAATTTTGTAGAAATATACTTTAGGAGATACTTCACAGCCGTATCGGGAAAATTGAAGTTCGGGCAGAAATAATTATATCAAATTTGATGTGATCGCTTTCAGAGTTGATGATAAAGAGAATGATAACAATTGATTTTATTGTGTCATTAGCTAAACCATAAAAATTTACATCAGATAATATAAGTGAACTATAATAACATTTACATGAAAAATTTAAGTAATATAATGTACATAATCTATTATACATATTGTTTAAATGGGTATGTAACTTAAGCGCCATAATGTCGACTTAAATATCATCTTTTTTTGATATTAATGTTAAACTTGCTTCAACATACTCCTCCGGTTAAGCAATTATTTGCTTAACTAACTCTATTGCTATTTTGCATACCTCCGAAATTGGGAGACGATGGCGGAATAAAATGCCAATTGATTTGATTGGAGGACATGAAAGCACGCAACTCGGAGACCTGTGCGCACACCTCATAAAGTTGGCTAATCTTTCTCTTAGCACCGACGAAGTTAGATCCGTTGTCGGAATGTATTTGTGTTGGAAGACCATGCCTGGATATAAATCGTCTCAGACATGCCAGAAATGCATTTCTTGTCAAATCTAATACCATTTCTATGTGAACGGCTTTCACGACTAAACAGATGAACACCGCAATATATCCCTTGAAAATCTTGGCACCTCGTCCGGTTTTTTATTTCACTTTTCCTGGACCAGCGAAGTCAATGCCAACAGTAGAAAACGTTCTCGAGGGCGTTATCCGAAACGATGGCAGATTACCTATCTGTTGTTGTGATGTACTCACACGATGGTGATTCCAGGTAACGCAGGAACGTGTTTAATTTTTTGACCAGATTTTTAGCACTGATTATGTAGTAATTTTGTCGTATGATAGCGAGTAACTGTTGTTGAGTAGGATGAAAATACAGCAAATGTAGAGTCTTTACGAGCCTCTCCGTGAACAGATGGTGAGCATCGAGAATAGCCGGATGTTTTGTGTCGTATGAGCAGCAAGTAGTTAAACCATTCCGCCCACCAACACTCAGCGTCCTATGATCATCAATAAATGGAGACAATGATCGCAGTTTGCTTTATTTTCGTAAGTCGGAAACCTTAGTGATCCGACTGATATCTTCTAAAAAGCCCTCATTTTGGGATCACCGCACAGCAAACAGTGTAGCTCGTTTAATTTGTGAGCCTGTCAAATATAAATAAAATTGGTTAGCTTTAAACTTATCATAAAATCTGTAACATTGAGCAAATGTTCGAAAGACGGACCAAAATGATGACGTCTTCTCGAATAAACTGGCAATGGTAGTGAAATCTGTCGGTACAAAATAGGTTTGCGAGGCATACACAAATGACTTCTTGGTCTCCAACACATCAAAGAGCACGTCTGGATGAGGATCGTCAGACAATTTTGGCCAGTGATTCGATGATTTTCGTAGAAAGTCTGGTCCTTCCCACCACAATAAATTATCAACCAATTGATCTGGCAGTATGCCTCGGGATGCTTAATCTGCTGGATTCATCCTCGAAAAAACATGATCCTAACTCAGCCGTGGAAGGCGGTTCAAAATGTATGACGTACGGTTTGCAATAAAAGTTTTCCACCTTCTAGGCACATCAGAGAGCCATGCAATGACAAATGTGAAATCTGTCCAGCCAAACGTCAAAGGTTTCACCGCTATCAAACTCAATAAGCTTCTCGTGCTCATGCTCTGGTATAGAACTAAGTAACTCTTCATCATTAGATACTCATTTGCTTAGTCTGAATCTGCCGATGGCCAAACCTTCATCTATCATTGTTTGCAGATATTTAGCCTCATTAACGCTGGCACAACCCGAAAGTAAGTCGTCGACTTAAAAGTCCGACTTTATGATATGTTTCACGTCAGAGAAATTTTAGGGCAAATCGTCCGCAATCTGATGGAGTGTTCTAGAAGCCAAAAATGTAGCACTGGTTGTGCCATACGTGATGGTGTTTAAACGATAATGTAAGATATTGGAATCTGGATTTCCCTACAGACAATGTGCTGATAGTCTCAACCCTTCTCGTTCATGATAACTTGCCGGAACATATTTTCCAAGTTGGCCGCGAATGCTATTTTGTGTTTCCGGAATCGAACTAGTATTGAGAACAGCTCTTGCAATATTAGCGGGCCAGGGTCCAATTTATCGTTGTAGTTTTGTCGTGGAACTTGACTCTTTCATCACAGCGTGGTGTGGGAAATAAAAGATGTTTTTGGAAATGTTCTTAATCTGATGGTAAGGAATAAGAGACATATTACCCAACTCTACATACTCACGCATGCATCTTGAATATTCCTCCTTGAGTTTTGGCAATTTTGTGAATCGACGCTCCATAGCGAAAAATCTCCTTGTTGCCATGGGTAACGAATCTCCAAGATCAGGAGAGTTTGTTGTAAATGGTAAACGTAGGACGTATTTACCTGACTCCTGGTCCCTAAATGTGTTTTCTCTATAATGAGATTTACACCAGTGCTCGGCTTGAATGGTAGGTGGACCGATCTCCTCTATCTCCCAGAACTTCTGGATACAATCGTGGAGGTCCACATGGCAGTTCATGATGGGACCGTAAGATAAAATGGAATCACGCCTGATTTTAAGCGAAGCCTTTCCAGAAATGACAAAACCTAAACACGTGTTTTGTGCAAACAGATCATTATCGAGCTGATATTACTCTGGACGTAGTAATTTAAAAAATATACCTCTTCCCAGAAGTACATCGACGGGATTTGGACAGTTGAAACTTTGATCAGCGAGTCTTAGAGACTGCAGAATTATGAATTTTGTTGACACCACTGTGATCGGAGGAAGATCAGAAGTCAAATTCTTCATTATAAGAGCTTTCATTGGCAAAGACGGACTATCGGATGATAAAATAACTAATTCAATTGATCCCTTAGTTCTATCAGCGCTAATAGAGCCCAAGCCATTGATATTTACACAAGCATGGCTAGGCTTCAGATTCAAGGCTTGGACACATCTTGCAGTAATTAATCTGGATTCGGCACCTGAGTCCAACAACGCACGGAATTTCTGATAAGTTCCGCTAGAGCCCCGGACCTTAAATAAGGCCATTAGTAGTAAGAAGAGCATTGATATTGGCTGAGCTTGCGTCTGGTGAATGTGACGAATCCTCATGGAGTAGTGAGTTGTGTCGTTTACCACATATTCTACAAGTGAAACTCTAGATGAGCATTCAGACGCCTAATGATTTTGAGTCAAGCAGAGATGAAAGTCTTTCGTCATCTTAATGTGGGTTGGAATATTCAATTTCTTATACTTAAAACATTTATAGAGGGGATGATTACTTTTATTACAACTGGGACATTTTAATTTTTCGGTGGTTGTGTGCAAGGCAAGCCGCATTGGAATCCTTATCAAGCTTATTCAAGATTAAATGAATCAACCAGTGATCCCGGTTTTCATATTCCGACCTTAAACACTTTAACTCACGAACCACGCCATCAGATAGATCTGCGATTTTACGAAGCTCAAGAACGTTAAATTGTTGCAATGGTTTTTGTTTTATAAACTTGTCAATCAATGAATTAATCATGGCATTTTTTTGTCATATATTCCTTGTACCTTGTTCCATGCCACTTCATAATTAAGGTCAGTGATTGGAATACAATGAATTTGATCAGCCGCCTCACCCCTAAGAAAACCTTTTAGCAATTAAAATTTATGGGAGTCGGATAACGCGTCGTTTAAATGAACGGATGATCTATAAAGATCCCTAAAGGACGACCATTGCCTGTATTTAATCTTGAATAAGCTTGATATACAATCGAAGGAAGATGGCTCCCGAAAATGGTTCTATAATAACGGGTGGTAGCTTAACATTCTGAATCGTTTGAGCTAAGGTATTTTCTTTGAGACCCTCAAAAAACTGAATGATTGCAGTAAACTCCCTGTAATGCTCCTCCATTTTTGATGAACGAACCTCAATATCCTCAAGTGTAGTCTCCGCATCCATCAAACCAGCAACGGTATTGAGTTTCGTTAAGGCACCCATAACATGACCACGTTTCTGGATTAGATACCGCCATATTGGTTTGATGGATGCAGAGACTACACTTGAGGATATTGAGGTTCGTTCATCGAAAATATTTATTGTTTAATTGTGAGTATTGTCAATTAGTTACGCCAGTCTCTATTATGTCGGTGAATATTCCGAATATAGTTCTTAAATCGATGTTAGGGCATAAATCAAATTTATCCATTGGTAGTTTAAATGTTCAAAGCCTATTCCCAAATATTGACGAATTACGTCACATTTTTTATGGTGCATCAGTGGATATACTTTGTTTCACTGAAACTTTTCTTAATCCTAATATTCCTAGTTTGGCTTTGGCTATTGAGGGCTTTAATATTTTCAGAAAGAATAGGACGGTATCTCCCCTTAATTACGACGGCGTTTGTATGTATGTAGGTGAGCATATTAAGGCTAGATTAGTGAGTGTACCTTCTTATATTTTAGATTCGTGGGATTTTCGATGTAGGGTTTATTTTTGTTAATGTTTTCGTAAACGGTTGTAAAATATTAATTGGTACGGTCTACAATCCTCCAAAAACTAGTAAAAGGTCGTATGCTCGATTTAAAAAATCCCTTGTAGATATAGAAAGTTTGTTTAGTTATTTCTCTTGAGGTTCGATGAAATATATATAGCGGGTGATTTTAATTTCGATATCCTCCAAAATTCCACATTTTCTAGAGATTATTTGAATCTTTTAAATAGTCTTAATTTATCCGTTTTTAACACTGTTGCACCAACTTTTTGTGGTATTCCAACCGCTAGTGGTATTTCTATTCCCTTATTGACCATATTGTCTCCTTTAGTAATAGCCCTATTTGTTTTTTCAATCAGTTGTCCCTCGGTAAAGGCTCCCATCATGATATATTAGTTTTTTCTGTTAATTGTTTTTCTCCGCCAAAGTCTAGAAGCTTTAGCTTTAGGGATTATTCTAGGTTAGATGATTCCTGTCTTTATTTAGCTTGTACCTCGGTTCCATGGGAGGATGTCTTTTCTGTTTGTTCTACTACTAGACAAATCGAAATTTTCAACGCTTATCTTGGTTTCATTTTTGAGTCTTGTATTCCGATGAGAACCATTACTCTAAAACCAAAATCTCCACCTTGGTGGTGTCAGGAAATTTCTAATGCTATTTGTGTTAGGATTAGCAAATATCGTTTATGGAAAAAGTACCCTAATTTCCAGTCCCACTTTGATTATAAGCAGGCGCGTAATAGGGTTGTAGAGTTAATTAGGTTATCTAAATATACGTTTTTTAAAGATAAGATAGATCCCTCTAACCCTCCCAAGGTCTTTTAGCGTAATGTTTGTAATTTGGGACTTAGTAGATGCAGGAGTATCATTCATGTGTTTTTCAAGCCAAATGAATTAAATAGTTTTTTTAGGTCCAATCTGAACTCTGGTAGTAATACAGTCGAATTACTTTCTGACGAGTCCTTTAATTCATTTTCGTTCTAAAATATTTCGTTCGATGAGTTACATTTCGCTATTTGGAAGGTCAAGTCGGAATCCTCTGGTTTGGATAATATCAGTTTAAAATTCGTTAAACGAGTTTTCCCTTTAGTCTCAAAGTAAAAGCTAAGTAAAATTATTCCTATCCCAAAGATTAGCAATCCTTCTGAACTATCTCATTTTCGACCAATAAGTATGTTCAGTTCTCTTTCTAAAGCCTTTGAGATAGTTGTTAAGAATCAAAAATTCCATAATACAACCACTGCGTTATTAAACGTATGTGACGATATTAGGTGTAATATGAGGGAGTTGACCTCTTTAACTTTGTTAGATTTTTCCAAGGCCTTCGATTCAATCAATCACGGTATTTTATTCAATAAGCTTATTTCTCAATTTAGATTTTCGTTTTCTGCCGCCAAATTAGTTCTCAATTACCTTTCTAATCGTTCTCAGGCAGTTTATTTCGATGATAGCTTACCTGATTTCCTTCCAGTTACTTCTGGCGTACCTCAGGGTTCAGTGCTGGGTCTCTTATTGTTTTCTATGTATTAATGACATAGAATCCTCTATTCACCATTGCTCTTTACATATTTTTGCTGATGATGTCCAAATATATAGAAACAGTCGTTTAGATCAAGACTCTGTAGTAAGGAATATTTCTCTGATAAATGATGATTTATGTAGTATAGTTAATTGGTCGATATTGAATGGGCTTAGATTAAATGCGAGTAAATCTCAGTCAATTATAATATATAAGAAACCTCTTGATACTTCGTCCTTTCCTGGAATTTATCTAAGCGATTCTCTTATTCCATGTTTGGCATGCTTAGTTGTTTGTACAAAGTGGTAGGGTTTACCGATAGTCATTTTAAGAAAATAATATTTATGTCTTATTCTCCCTCAGGTTATTCATGGTGATGTAGTTTTGCTTGGATTACTTCAGGAGAATATGAGTATTCTCCAAAGATGTTTCAATGCTAGTACTAGGTTTATTTTTGGTATTAGAAAATTCGATCATATTTCCCCTTATTCTAATGTTGTTTTAGGATGTAGTTTATCTACCTTTTTTGAACTTCGCGTTTGTCTTTTTATTTTCAAACTTTTTAAAACTAAGCAGCCAATTTCCATGCATGAATTAAAACAAATTTACTTGCACCACAGTAAGTCCGCTTCCTATGAATTTAGAAAGCTGCTTACTGTATCGCATACAGATTTTTGTCTAATCCAGGAACCGTATCTTCTTGATGGAGCTGTTTCTGGGTTGAATACTTCTAATGGTAGAATTTTCTTCAAAAATTCTGACGTTAAAACTAGAGCTTGCATTTTTATTTCTAAGAATATAAATGCTTCTCTTATTCCTGAGTGCTGCTCAGACGATCTTGTGGCAGTACTCATTACTCTTGACTCTACTAATCCATGCACAAATCTGGTGTTAGCTTCAGTCTATTTGCCGTATGATTCTGTCTCACCACCACCGTCAGTGGAATTTATTAACCTTGTTCTATGGAGCAAGTAGAAAAATTTTCCTCTAATATTAGGATGTGATGCGAATGCTCATCATTCGTTGTGGGGTAGTACGGACATTAATAATAGAGGCGCTTCTCTGTTTAACTATCTAAGCTCGTCCGAGTTGGAAATTCTCAATAGAGGCTGTGAACCAACTTTTGTCAACTCCATGAGAAATGAGGTAATCGATATTAGTTTGTGTTCTATGTCTATCATTGATTTAATTCTCGGTTGGAGGGTGACTGATGATATCCTCACTTCTGATCATAGGTGTATCTCTTTTAGTATTAATCTGAAAAGACCACAGTTAAAACCGTATCGTTATAGGAAATTGACTAACTGAGTTATACTCGCGTGAGATTGTTCCATTACTACCTGAATCTGGGCTAATTAGCTCAGCTTTAGACATTGATTTGTTAGCCTCCTCGCTAACCAATGCAATCAATGGCGCTTTTGAAAAATCGTGCCCACTTGTTTCTAATCGTAAGGGTCGGAATAAACCTTTTTGGTGTTCTGATCTGAAACAATTAAGGAAAATCGCTAGAAAACTGAAGAATACAGCCAAACGATCTAATCATGCGGCTGATTAGGTCAACTTTCTAGTGTCACAAAAGAACTATAAAAAAAGTCTAAGATCCGCCCACAGAGCTTCGTGGATAAAATTCTGCGAGGAAATAAATAGTCTGTCTGGTGTAGCCAGACTTAATAAAGCTTTGGCTAAAAACGAGGTGTGTCTACCTGGTGTCCTTAGGCGTCCTGATGGCGAACTAACCTCGTCGTACAGGGAAGTTGGGGAACTCCTTCTTTCTGTTCATTTTCCCGACTGTGACATAATCAACTCTGATTATGTTGCTGTCGAACCCTCAAATACAATTGTTGATAACCCGAATTGGGACCTTGCTCGAAGGATTATCAATTCTGATATCCTTCGTTGGAGCATTTTCTCTTTTGATTCTTTTAAAACAGGTGGACCTGATGGAATTTTTCCGGCTGAATTACAGCAGGGCTTTCCACTTATTCAGGATCATAACCATGCTGTTCCAAGCATCAGTTGCGTTCGCGTACATTCCGCCTGGTGTCTTGATAAGGGCTTACATGTTAACCCTCTAAAAACGGACTTAGTTGTTTTCACCAAGCGCAGGCATATTGGTGACTTCTCTGTTCTATCTCTTTTTGGCAAAGTTATTACTAGATCGGATTATGTCAAGCATCTTGGTGTTTTCCTTGATAGTAAACTTTCCTGGAAGAAGCATCTTGATAGTAAGCTGTCAAAAGCTACTGCCATTTTTTGGCAATGCAGAAGAGCTTTTGGTAAATCTTGGGGACTGACTCCTAAAACGTTAGCTCTTATATACAAATCTATGGTCTTGCCAATGCTCTCTTATGCATCGGTCGTTTGGTGGCCAGTGATTAATCTGAAATCATCCATAGCGAAGCTTTGTGGCTTACAGGGCACTGCTTGTCGGGCTATTACCGGTGCTATGTCCTCCACACCACTTATTGCTATGGAAGCTATCCTTTCTTTGCCTCAGTTGCACTCTTTCATACTTGGGTCGGCGTGTTCTGCGGCGTTCCGTTTGAGGTGCTTAGGGGTTTGGAATAGTTTCGGATCCATTTTGGGTCATAGGCTCATTATTTCTCGGTACAATTCACTTATACCAGAAATTGATATGGTTAATGACAGACTGCTACCTGAGTTTGACTTTTCCAATTCATTCTCGGTAGAATATCCATCTAAAGATCTGTGGGCTTCGCAGGTCTTTCAAAAACGATTGTCTGAATCTATAGTATTCTTCTCGGATGGATCGCGCTCTGAACTTTCTGCAGGGTTTGGAACATACTGTCCCGCGTTGGTTCAGAGTTCGTCTGGTTGTCTGGGTTCGTACTGTATAGCATTTCAGGCGGAACTGATTGCGCTCTCGCATTGTGTGTTTGCTGCTTTAAAGTATAGCTTTGCTGAGGAAAACATCATAATGTGTACTGATAGTAAAGCTGTGCTCGATTCATTAATAAACCCTTTGACTGTTTCCAAACTAGTCAAGGATTGTAAACTTTACATTAATCGTCTTTGCGTATTAAATAAAGTCTCACTAATGTGGGTCCCGGCTCATTGTGGCATCGAAGGCAATGAGTTCGCGGACTCCTTAGCTAAAGCTGGTTCTCGTTTGGAAATTTTCGGCACTGAACCAGCTACTCCCCTTTCTTTTAGTTTGGGTAAGCAAGCTATTAAGAAATTCATTATGTCTGTTGCAAAACAAAATTGGCGTGTTTCGTCTGGCTGCCGCTGGGCGAAACAATTTATTAGTGAACCCAATTTGAGGTCGACTAAGTTTGCTTTGTCTTTAAGGAAAGATCAGTTGAGGATCCTGGTTGAGATTCTTACAGGTCATGGCCGATTCAAAGATCTTCTTCATCGCATGGGTGTAGCTCAGGATGGTGTATGTGAGGACTGTCTCGAAGAGGTTGATGATTGCATTCACTTTGTCTGTAGTTGTCCGGCCTTTGAAGGAGTTAGGCTTCAGGTCTTCAACTCTAGGTCTATTCGGTTAGATCAAGTGTCTTCCCTGCCTTGGTTCAAGCTGATTCAGTTTGCTAAGGCAGCTACTCGCCTTTGTGAAATTTAATAGAATCCTAGGTTTGCACCATGGGCCCGTTGTGGCATTGAGTGCGGAATCCTTGAGGGTTCCAGCCATTTTAATAAAAAATAAAAATAAAAAGCAGCCAATTTATTTGTATAGGAAGTTGTTGTTTAGTAGGTTTCATTCGACTAACTTACGGTTACTTCCACCAAAAAATTTGTGTAGAGCGTTAAACAAATCCTTTTTCGTTAGGGGCATTTCTCTCTGGAATTCAATTCCACTTGTAATTAAAAGACTAGGTTCGTCTAAATTATTTAAGTCAACATTTTTAGAGTGGCGTGGCTGATTGGCAATACGTATTTTTTTTTAAATTTTTTATGTTACTTGTTATTTTATTATTATTATTATTATTAATTACTTCATCTCGTGTAGTGCATTCCATTATAAATGAGCTCTAGCTCAAAATGAGGTGTGCTGTATGGGGTGAATTTGTTTTGAAAAAATGTAAGCGGTTTTTATGCCTAATGGAAGCAAATGTCGGTTTTGATGTTTTTATATTTGCTTCCATATGTGCTTTTCCTCTTAAGAGCGTCCTTTACTAAAATAATTTTTCTTTTCAAAACTAACCTAAAAATTAAATTCTTTCTATTGCCTTCTCTTCGCTACTTTTTCGTCATATTATACGTATATAACCAAAACCCTCTCTTTTAATAGAGTATATAATACAACATACTACTACAAATTTATGTAAAACACAGAAGTAAAGAATGAAATTTCATTATTTTTCTTTTATGTATAATGCTAATTGAATGCATAATATTATATACTATACCAAAACTCACATAGTATTCAAAAATATATAAAATGTTATACATTTACAGACAGCCGAAATAAACGGCGAAAAATTTAAACAATTGATGTACATAAATGCATTTATGATTTTTGATTTGTAAAGTGTAGATAGTTTCGAATTTAGAAAAATCATCGACAGGTAATTTAATTAATTTGCAATTAAAGTTAAAAAGTTACAAAATTCCCTATTTATACTAAAATCTAGGTTCGAAACAACTAGACAGGTATAAAAAAAAATTATGGTTACGTTATGATTTAGGAAATGGGGTGGGCCACTAATTTAAATAAAGGCAATGTTACTATTGCGTCATCGGTGTTCATCAAATGTTCGGTGGTTGCTATATAATATGACTCATACGCATCCAGTTTCCATTTTTGATGTATAGTTTTTATAATTTTTGAATTTATGTTGTCTATTGTGTTGCTATTTTCAAACATATGTACAGCGACGCTCGATTTGGTTCGGTTTGCTTTCTTTTAATCTCGTACTAAACTCTCTAGAAGTTTTCCCGATATATGAATCCTGGCAATCAGTGCAATTTATCTGAT